>CM076607.1:4245059-4403303 GCA_038502775.1 Hippodamia convergens
TCCACCGGAGTGCTGCACTGTGCGGCACTGTTGCGCACAGTGTGCCGCACAAATGTTCGTTGCGGTGTACTCGTCCAGAGAACAGCAACAAAAGTGCGCGAACTTTGTTGAAAAGTTCCACAAATCGATTCATCTCTTCATTACGATGTTGCAAAAGGGAAACATCTATGTTTCTTTCTTATTTTTTTCAAGCAAAGTGTATACCCCTACACACGCTGTAGCACAAAGCACCACGTTTTCTTGATCCTCCATATTCAACGGTTGAAGGAAAGCGAAACACTGAGAGAGAACAGTGAGATCCTGTTCGTGCACACTGTGTGCTGCACTGTGCGCGTACAAAAGTTACGCACAGCTCTGTCGGTGGAAACGGTCGCTAAATATGTTAACAGCTTGTACGCGCACAGCTGAAGTACTGCACAAAATGTTCGTGAACAATAGTGCCGCACACGATTTTGCTGGAATCGTACTTTAAAGGAGCGATTCCACCGGAGTGCTGCACTGTGCCGCACAAATGTTCGTTGCGGTGTACTAGTCCAAGAGAACAGCAACAAAAGTGCGCGAACTCTGTTGAAAAGTTCGCGCGTACAGTTGCATACTTTTGTGCGCGCACAGTTTCTACCGGTGGACTCGGGTCGACGCACACACACATGTTTCAGCGAACTCATTCTTGCTTCCGCTACGCTAGCGAAAACATCTATTTGTTCTCGCTAACGTGGAGTGAAATAACTGGAAAATAATCGAATTTATCGAAGAAATTGAATTTTATACCGTTCTGTGGGATTGTAATCACGAAGATCACAAGAACAGAAATAAAAAACACGACGCCACTGAGGAATTGGCGAAAAAATTTAATTGTGACTCGACCGAGATTTTGCGGAAGTAGAAGATTATTTTGGATCAGAATAGGAGAGAAAGTAGTTTGTATCCCGTTTAGCAATCAAAGGACTAACAGCATTAATCAGGAACTCAAACTGTTCGCACGATATTCGAGTGGAATTTTAAAATCTACTCAATGGGTCTATTTCATCATCATTCCACAAATCGATTCATCTCTTCATTACGATGTTGCAAAAATGAAACATCTATGTTTCTTTCTTATTTTTTTTTAAGCAAAGTGTATACCCCTACACACGCTGCAGCACAAAGCACCGCGTTTTCTTGATCCTCCATATTCAACGGTTGAAGGAAAGCGAAACATTGAGAGAGAACAGTGAGATCCTGTTCGTGCGCACCGGAGTGCTGCACTGTGCGCGTACAAAAGTTACGCACAGCTCTGTCGGTGGAAACGGTCGCTAAATATGTTAACATCTTGTACGCGCACAGTTGAAGTACTGCACAAAATGTTCGTGAACAATTGTGCCGCACACGATTTTGGTGGAATCGTATCTTTCGACTAGCAACTGTGCGCCTACCAAGAATGTTTCATATTTTCTGTTCATGTTGTTTTGTGTTTATTGATCTCTTGGGCTTCAATGTTCATGTCACCTCTGTCTTTGAAATTATTATGTTGTGTCCATTACCATTGGTTAGAACATGTTCTGCTATTGTAGTGCAGATTTTTCCATCTGGTTGGAACTTTGAACAACAATAAAATATTCAGTTTTAGTAACTCTGCTTTTTAATTTATATGTGTTATATTCCTAATACTTCTTCCGAGAATTACCCTTATGCCAGTGATATTGCACTGACTTTATATCATTTTCAGAGAATAGAAAGTTTAGCAGATTTATATATCCTGAAAAAATATTTTTCGAAATGGCGTTTGTGGCCAAAAATGGTAATAAAACTAAGGTTTCATTTTTTCAGTTAAGCAATCATCAAAAACAGAAACTGGAATGTCACTTCAGGTTCTTCTTCTTTCAAACATAATTTTTATCCTAGATATCTCGTCAAAGTTGGTCAATATAAATGAAAGGTACGAGAAAATTTGTTAATCTGAATGGAATACATTCAATATGTTTCAAACAAAAATCTAATTACTGATCAATACATTACAGTTCTTGGATTTGATCTTCCCAGGAGAATATGGTCTTTTCTCAATCGTATTAGAACATGTAATGGACGTTTTAACAGCAAGTATTTGAGATGGAATTCAATTGAGAGCCCCCTCATTGTGAGTGATGGGAAGTTGACGAGACAATAGAACATCTTATCAATAGTTGTCCCATTTATGAATTCAAAGGTGTTTTCAAGGCTACATGAAGTAACGAATCAAAAAATTTATAAAATGGGTGGTTAATCTGAAAACAATTTAGTTTATTATAAATGAATAAATATAATTTTTTTTTCTGCTTTCACCTTCAGATTAAGAATATCGGGTAGATTTGAGAACACTCTGTTTTTCTCTGTCTATCAGTGGCGTAGCAGAGGGCCCCGCAGACCCCGCAGCGCGTTCGAATGGGGCCCCCAATAACTATTGAACTTGCCGATTCACGATATTTTTCTGATGATATAACGAACAAAACCTAAACAATGAAGTTACAGTTATTATTCTCGAAAAATAGGGAAATATTCCTAAATTATATTCAGAACACATATAGGGTTTACAGTAATTCAATTCGACATATCACACAATCACACCCTGTACTACCGTATTTTCAAGAGTTTTTCATATAGCGTCAAGATTTTCGGTATTTCTCTTTTAACGTTGCCACATGATCGTTTTATTGGGGGCTCGTCGGCTTATTTGACTTGTTGTTCTTCAGGCGGCTTGCGGCTTATCTGTTGTTGCTGAAATTATTGTCAATTCTCTGATCACGATTTATTTATGAAAAAGGAGAAAATATTATGAAATCTTTTCATTTCTATTTCCATTCTAGTAGTGAGAGAAACAAATTTAACACCACGTTGTGAGTTTGTTTACAAATCAAAGAAAAAGTTTCCAATATTCTGACTCTTTTAGTGCCTTTGGCTTTAGGATTACAATTTCATTGAAGGTTGGTTCCGGAATTAATGCGTAGCTTATTTATTTGTTGAAAAACGTTTCTCGTATTTTTACATATTCTATATTAAAAAAAAAGAAAAGTTATAAAATGCGCAAATTAGAAACAGCAGATTGAATATCTTATAATTTTCAGATATTACAAAAAATGTCAGAGCGGAAAAAAAATTGAGTGAAGCTTGCAAAAGAAAACTCCAGAGAGAAAAAAAATGCATTTTCTGAGCAACGAAAGGTTTTTCAATATTTTAATAAGCCAATGCCTGATTCACAATCAATCATTCAGCAAAGTGGCGAATCAGAGAGCCCCGTCACTAAAGGGGCCCCATTCGAAGCGTTTCGTTTGGCTTGGGGGCCCAATAATTTCATTCTATTGAACTTGCAGATTCGCTATATTTTTCTGATGATATAATGAGCAAAATTAAAACAATGGAGATACAATTACTACTCCCGAAAAGTAGAGAAATATTCCTGAATGGTTTGAAAAAACATATAAGGTTTCCAATAATTCCATTCGAAATTCGAATTATAACTCGATATTACTCCCTGTGTGTTTTAAACAGATTTTTAATATACCGCCAAGCTTTTCGGGACTCTGTATACATCACCAAATGATCGGTTTATTGGTCTTAAGATAATCGAGAATTATCTTAGGCATTCAATGTCGCAAACACGTCTATCAGACTATTGAGCCTATTCCAGCGTGGAACAAGAAGCTTGGACATCGTCAAGTTGATAGATATAATTGAACAAAAAAATTAGAAAAGATTAATGCATTTTTGTTAAATAATTTTTTAAGTTTTTTATCACATTGATTTTTTTCTAGAAACCATATTATTTTGTTTAGAAATTATTGTTATTCAATATAAATATCATTTTCATCATATTTTCTTCAATATTTTCCTTTGAAAAATATATTCAGGGGAAACTTCTCATAAATAACATAGATCTGAGAAAGGCCCCCGACTAAAATCTTGCGGGGAGCCCCCGAATTTTGCGCTACGCCACTGCTGTCTATCGAAGAATTACATGAAGATGTTCGTCAAGAACACGTAGATGTCCTTCGTTATACATTATTTTGAGTTAATTTCATTTTTAAACAAGGGAAGGAAGGATTGATTATGCAGAGGTTCTTCATTGTGCTCTTCATACGAAGAATTGTATGGTTTCCGTTGCACCAACCTCAGCTAGGTATTTTTTCTTTTAATATGTTTTGTATTATTTTAGCTACCTCAATAAAAAAATAAACATAAAACTAACACTTTTTCACTTATTGAACGATAGACTAGTAATCAGTCTTTATATTATGAGTTATTTTAACATCCCAGTTCGCTTTGGATTACGGTTAATCTCTATTATAGGGGACTTTTGTCAATATTTATTCAGCGGCTGTCAGTTAATCAGTTTGTTTGATCAAATAAAAATACGGATAAAAAATTACAAATATAATGAAACTCAAAATAACAAAGCTCTCTACAATTTCACAATATGTTGTAAAGTACTTGTATTATACTAACTTGTCTAAATAAAAAAAAATCATCCAATCAGACTTCCATTTCAAAATTTGAAAAAGTGGTAAATAATATCTTAACAATATACTAGTTTCTCTAACAGATGGTACAGTTCAGTCTAATCTTTTTTTATTGGATATAACTTATCGAATGGTACTTGGTCTTCTAATGCAGCCAAAAGTATGTTTTCTAAATAATTTGTAATAACTTTCTCCAGCACTGGTTTAAGGTCTTCAAATAGTACATCGATGTTATCACTGATTACGTCATTTGTGGCTTTATCTGAAACCAAACATATTTGAGTTATTTGCCTGAGCTTATTTCCAATCAATTCTGAAAAATGGTGGATGCACAATCAACTTCACCATGGAAAAAGTAATCAATCACACTGTGTTTTAACACGAAGTTCATTTCAAAATAATGAATTGTAGTAGTGGGTGAAAGATAAGGTTGATGCTTATTTCATCTCGTGAAAGTGACATTAACAAGAATATTTTTATTAGCTGAGAAGATTATGGATGTATGTTAATTTCAACTTCTAACGTTTTTATTATTCATTCATTGTTAAGCAGTTTTTTGAACTGATTTTTCCTGATAAATTAATGTATGTATGCTTTTGTATAAATTTTCATTGATTTGGAATTATTATCTATCCGTTACATGGGTAATTTGATATATGATTTTAATTGTACAGATGGTAATATTTATGTACTAATCTGAATGGAATAATTTATTTGATGAGTGTAAATAGTTGAGCATTTTAAAACACGAATTACACGATTATAATTATCGTCTATTGACCGTAATTGAATATTAAAAATTTAAGAAACATATTTTCAGGGAGAAAAGGGGGGTATATCATAAGCCTCTGATTCACACGATAAGAATGAACTATATATAACTCAGCAGTAATATTCTTATTTTGTTCATTCATCTTATTCTATGAAATTATAAGTTATAAGATATTTCTTTGATAACTTACTCAATTGTTCATTGTTTTGGAAGAGCCCCTCTAAATGAGCTTTGGGATTGCCAACTAAGAGAGAGCTATTTGTATGGACAGGAGTAACGAATATATTTCCCTTTCTCTTAACTTCTTTCACTTTTTGATACACATCCATCCTTGTTTTACCTGGAAAAAATTCGAATGCATCACATAACTTAAGAAATCTCGAAAAATAATTATCAAAAGCTCAGAAGAATTACTTCATGGCAGAAACTTGCTTTCTCTAATACTGTATCAAAAATATGTTCATTCTGCCACATCTCGTAGAAAAAATCATGCCAGAATATTTCATTCTTGCACAGTTCTGATAGTAATATTTATTCATTACATTTTGTCCTCCTGCCTCGGCTTCATTTCTGTCAAATTCATGAGAGAGAAACAGTTCTGCCAATCAATATTTTTCCAATGCAAAAATCACTTTAACGATATTCATGTGAATAATTCATTAATATCGATAAAAATTCTAAGAATTTTGGACAATAATGTATGATATTCGTACAGACGGCTCATTCTAACATTGGTTCGTTTAAAAATTCGCCACGTCATGACTCGTTTTTGAATTTGAAATCGTGTAACGATATGAATGCCTTCTGCACTTGTATACATAAAGTAACGAATGCATTTCTGAAATGGTGGTTTATTTGAAAATAATTTTATTTATTTTAAAATAATCGGTTTTTTCCTTTAATCTTTTTTCATTTCAGATTGAGAATTACTGGTAAATTGGTGAAGAATCTGTTTTTTTCTGTCCCTAGAAGGATGACATCAAGATGTTCTTCTAAATCACATTGATGTCCTTCAAGATCCTTTGATATATAACATTTTAAGAAACTCTTTGTTTCTTATAGGTCAGGGTTTTTTCTACTGAAGTTTTCCGTTTTCCTCCTTTATCATACGCAGAACTGTATGGTATCCCGTTGCACTAACCTCAGCTCCACAGTTTTGCCAGAGACGAATGTTTCCGTTGCAAATGACAATTCAATTCATTGAAGTCAATACTTACCAACAGTAGCAGTGAAAATGCCTTCTCCTTCAATGGGAGCGATCAGAATCTTTCCGCTGACTTTGTACTTTCCTTCAAGTTGAAGTTTTTCTACCCATCCACCACAGAAGAATTGTAAGTTCGGTACGTCAAAACTGTGAAGAAAGTAGTGTTTATATTTTGGTGAAATTAAAGAAGTGACCTCTGTTGGCATTGACATTTTATGAACAGGGATACAAGGTACAATTCGAGTTGGTGAACTTTCGGATTAGGACCTCATGAAATTCAAGGAGTTTCCGACTTCCACAACAAGTTCGAGTTTTTCGAGAAGGTTGAATGAATAAAGGTAATCTCCACTACACGAGTTGATCAATTAGAGGAACTCCAAAAATGTAAATAATCAGAAAAGAGAAGGAATTTTTCATGGGAACTACAATCGTTCAGCAAGTCTAGTAGGAACTGTCTTATTGTCAAAATAGGTCCAAGCATTATAAAACACTGTAGCAATCATTTAAAGGATGGTTTTTTGATAATTCAATGTCTTAGGAATTGTTTGCAAATTTCCCATATGCCTGAATTGTTATACAGGGGGTCTTTTTCATATATTTTAACGGGAGATTTCTCAGGTCAAAGGAAATGCTTATTGTTTTCCGATTTGGATCGGTTGAAAATATATCAAAAAATGTAATTTTATTATATATCCCGCAAATGATTTTTCCAAATGAAATGAATGCCGGGATAAAGGTTTTGAAGAATATGATGAATATTTTTGAATACAAAAATCCACTTATATGTTTTGGATTTTTCATTATGACTCTTACATACCATCATATTTTATAGTTATACCAGTAATTCAAGGGATGCAAATTCTTGTAAATAAGTTGAATGATACTTGATGAATGATTGTTTATTTTGGAAAATAAAAGTGTTCTTCGTGAAATCCCATGGAATGCGCATTTTTCTAGTAATTAATCATTTGAAAAAATCAATATAAGCGCAATAAAAAAAAATGAATACTTCATGAAACTTAAAATGTGCTAAATTTTGTCAAAGTTAAATCTGATTCTCGAGAGAACTATAATGGCATAATTCCAGGAGTGGCTTAGCTTATTATGAAAGTTCAAAATGATAAATATTTTCTTTACTGTTAATCGAAAAAAAATAGTAAATAAATAAGTATTTCTTCGGACCTGAAAAATCAATTGTTAAAATATATGTACAAGTTAAAGACTCTTCTTGTAGATTGAAAAATATTGGAATCCTGTTAAGTATTATCAGAACTTTATACGATGCATAAAGTTGGAAAACGAAAATCAGAATCGAGGAGAAATTTTTTTTTTCTTTTCATTGTCAAACTTTTCATTTATATTTTTTGGAATATTCTTTCTACGTGAATGGACAATGGTTAACGAACATATGAATTCAAAAATCGGAGTTCCTGAATTTGCAAGAAGACTTTGTTTGAAAAATAATTATTTTCTATTTCTATGTCAAATACGTTTATTCTGCCATATCTTGTAGAACAAAATCTTGCGGGAACATCTCGGTCCAGACAAATTTCATGGTGATGTTATCATTATTATATGTTGGTATTCCGGTACTTACTCGGAACATTCCTGTCGCGGATTTATCTATTGACTGTCAAATTAATGAATGTACGAGTGTTAGAATGAGCCTTCTGTACATTATTTTTTCTTATTCGTTGAATTTTTATTTGAGTGAAATATTTTCATATATTTATGAAATATATACGATATTTCGTTCAGTGATTTTTGCATTTAAAAAATATTGATTGCAGAACTGTTTCGTCACAGATAAATTTGACAGATAATAAATAAATCTGTGGCAGGACGATGACATGCTATTAATAAATATTACCATCAAAACTGTGCTGGAATGAAATTTTTCAACACGATTTTTCTACAAGATGTGGCAGAATGAACCGCTTTCACCCAGAATTAGAGAAAACAGTTTTGCCAAATAACAGTTTTCGATGCAAAAATTTCTTAACGATATTTGTGGAATAATTTCATCAATTTCAAAACAAATGTGGTGAATTAAACAAAAAAAATATAATATTAGTTCAGAAGGCTTATTCTAACACTCGTTCATTAAAAAATTCGACACTTGGATTTTGAACTTGTGGAATAATATTTATCCCTTCTGCACTTGTATTATAAATAAATGTTCCATGGCTTTATTTGGAATGACTATTTTCTGATCGAAAGTAACAACAATAATACCTAGAATATCTTGTCTTGATGATTGTTTTCGAGAAATAGGTATAGAAATCGTTTTTTGATTTGGTGTTTTTAATCAGCGGACAAAAATTTGAACTACAGTTCATCTCTTCTTATTTTTATGTTCCTCATTCCGAAATTATGCCAACCAAAATAAAGGAAAAACATAGTAGATGTCTTCCAGGTGAATATTATGTTGCAATATATCGTGGTTATTTGAAAAAATTTACTTACTCAAATTTATCTATTTTATAAGTCGAGAGACCGTGAACAGTGACATTTCTCAATGATGCTTTAAAATTCAGGGCTTGGGACCCTTGCTGCAATTCGATCTCAGGAATAATGAGAGGCTCAATCGAAGGGACATTGAGTTCAGGAACTCCTTTGACGAGGAAAGGTTTCACAGTTTCAGTAGCTTTCACCAAACACTCGTTCAGTTTGGGATCATTCCTGTAGCATCTTGGAAAATATGAAGCTGCAAAAATATTTCATTAAATCAGAATGAATCAGTCCCCAATCAGTCGAATATAGCAGGAAAGAAGAGCAAAAAAGCTAAATTTTCAAACTCTTGTCGTCAAAACGAAACCGTGAGAAACCAACTGTTGAAATTCAACAAACAAATGGACTAAAATAGAACGAAAACAAGAAAACTACACCGATGTTCATACCATTAAGTGTCACATGGTACATCAGCAATTAACAGATCAGAGAAGAACTGAAAATTAAAAATATGGATAAAATAGAACTTGAACAGAAAATAGGACATGAACATACGGAAATACTGAGAATTCCTCCCAAAAGACTATATAAACAATCATACCTGGAAAGGTGAACAACTAAGTAGAACGTACTCCACTGAATAAAAGAAGAAATAAAAGGAAAAATGAGATGGAATTCTCCATCTTTGTAATCAATAGAATAATCATTTTATCACGAATACTTAGCCTAGGCGCGCACATGCGATTTCTTGTTGCGCGACTGAATAATCGCAATCGTCAAGAAAGTAATTCGAAAATGTTTCATACGCGCACTCACGACATATTCATCGCAACAACATTTAGTAATAATAAGGATTTTTCTAAAAACCGCTTGCGTTAAAGCGTTACTAATACGAGATTCAGTTGCTGCCGAATTCCGAACTTCTTTGTGTAATGGTGAATTTTTTTGGGGGGATTCTATGAGGTTCTATTGTATATTCGAAAGAGTATTGTATACAATAGAATCTTATTATGTCCCCCAAAAAAAAAAATCACTATCACACAAAGAAGTTCGGACTTCAGCGGCAAATGAATCTCGTCGCTTCAAAAATGAGTCTGCTTATTCGCAGCAATTATTTGGTCGCATGTGCGCGCATTCGTATTTAAGAGTGTGCGTTTCATTTTTGCGACTAAACGATCCAGCGACAGAAAAATCGCATCTACGTGGTTAAACTACGTACTAATACATTATTAATGAATTTAATCCTAAAAAAAATACTGAAACAAACATGAACGATAATTAACATACAAGCTTCAAACAGAATTTTCAAATTGAATCCAAAACAATTCATGTAATTAGGCAACATGCTTTAGCCATGTAAGTGATTATTCTTCAAGGGCCTCACACTAAAATGAAGTTATTTACTGATCGATTTTATGATCAGTCAAATATCTGGTGTAGTCTTTTTCATTCTGGGTTGAGCAATTTTCAATTCCATTAATTCTTGTGCTCTAATTGTTATTTTCTTCCGAATTTAAATTTCTTTATCCTTGAGTAGATTATAAATATTCATTCTTCCCTTCAAAAGAGTCGATATTACCAAGATACAAGATACAGTAAGGTTTGAAAAAGCTTAATTTTTTGTGTTCTTTTTCTGCTAGGACCACACTAGACTGTGATATCAAACACTGAATTGTATGGTACTCTGTTACACTAACCTCTGCAAGATATCTCATAAACAAGCTTCGTTGTTTTAATATTGAATTTCAATGCTGTCTCACAGCCCTGACTATGTGAAAATTATCGAATTTAATTATTCCGGAATTATTTCATAATATTGATTACCATATAAGAATTATTATTTAGGGATATTTGATTATGGTAACTCCGGCTAAGTTAATTACAGCAGTAGAGAATATTAAATATAATTCCCATGTTTTCTTGGTTTCAAAATGTCGCAAAAAAATATTGAGTCGTTTTGATAAATATTAACAAAGTAAAAAAATCTATTTTTTCATGCATCTGTTCAGCTCCGTAAAACACTTGACCTCTATTCTTGGAAAAAATGTTAATCGCATTGAAGGTGTATCGAGACTATCACATTGAATTTATTGAAAACTGGTTGGTACGAACTCAATATGAAGTTAGCCTATTATAGGCTGATTTAATTCCATAGTCGGTATTTGAGAGGAGCTAGTTCCGACCTTCTGATATTGAACCCAAGCCTAAAAATCATAAGAGAGAACTACTCCAAATACTTATTTAGGACAGGTTCACTTGAGGAAAAATTTATTCAGATTTCGAAAATAATGACAGAACACGTTTTTGACAGTGTGGTTCAGAAAAAACAGTTTATTGTTATGAGTAATTGCTTATAATTCTTTTATTGAAGAACATATTTTAAAAGTTTTTTTTAATGTAGCAAAAAAATGTATTACCTGAGCAAATTAGTTCATTTGGATTTTGGAGTTTTTATGAAAACATTTCTTCGGAAAATGTATGTGACTGTCTTAAACATGGTGAGTCTTTCACTTCTATACAGGTGAGTCCTTGATTTTTATATAAGTATATTTTAACGGGGGATTTCTGAGCTTAAAAAAGTTTTTGTCTTTACCAGTTTTCCGATTCGACTTGGTTGAGATGATATAGGCTGCCGAAGAATTTTGATTTTTGAACACAAAAATCCACTGATATGTTTTTTTTTCATCATGAGCATTACATTCCACTATTATACCAGAGATTTAAGTTGAATGCTATATGATGAATATTTGGTTATTTTGGAAAATAATAGTAGGTATGCCTCGAGAAATCTTGAGAATGGCACACTTTCCGAGTAATTCATCTTTTAAAAAAGCTCATTATGATAGGTTGAATGGCTTTCGGCTTTATCATTTTATCTGGACCGAATTGGAAAAATAAGTTTCTTTTGACCTCAAGAATCTTATGTTCAAATATATATACAAGTTAAAGAATAGTTTCAATGATACAGTAGTAGTAAACTTTTCGTAGAGTACCTCTAACAGTGAAGAGAGCATGTTCAATTTATGGGCAAGCATTTTTGTCTGAAATTAAACATGCCAGCATATGTTGTGGTCATTGTACGAAAAATTCCACTGCTCATATTTGAGATTTAATTGAGAAAAAATATTGAGTTTTTGATCAGAAGAATTTGAAATTCATTTCCAAAAATATTTGGAGAAAAATTAAACTCGTTTCGGCTTGGACAACTAAGTGTACTGCTCGATGTGAAGTGTTAAAAGGCAAAGAGAATATCGAACAACTAATTTACCATGCTTGATAAAAAAATTTGCGGCAATACTCCTGGAAATTACATAAAAATTAGCTGCGATTTTATGTTATCTCCTAGATAAACTATCAAAATGTTGAAAGTAATTTATGATGATAGTTTGACAAAATCAAAAAATCTGAGAATAATTAGGCCACGAACAATTAAAAAATCAATTTTCATCAAAAAGTGCGCCCAACCTTGTATTCGAGAGTATATCGCAATCTTCGGAAATTTTGTTGAAATACCTAGAAAGAATTATAAACCAAAGTTGATTCAGAAAATACATACGTAAATCTTTGGCCGCTTCTACACTCCAAACCACCACCAGAATAGTAAAAAGGCCGATAATTGAACGAGCCATCTTTTGAGCGTATCTCTCGCTGTGAAAGCTTGAACTGAACTGCAAAAATCAGATACGATTAACAATATTTATAACTATCTTAAAAGCTGTACGTTGACTGAACACAGTCGGTGGTTGATTTTTCCTTGACAATTCAAACTACGTTTCATGCCATTGATGCGGAGTAATATTCATCTATTAAAGATGATTTAATTGGGTTGGGTAATCAAGAAATTCTCTCAGTGATATTTACTAAATTATCGATACATATGGGTTTTTTATTGAATATGAGAAAATATCATAATATGAGATAATAGCATCAAGGCGAGCTAGATAATTTTTCCATGCGATTTCCGAAATAATTCCCTTGAGAGATTTCTTTTAATGATAAATTCAATAAACGTTTTCGAAAGATGAAACGATTAGAATTTCTTTGTGCTCAGTGATATTCTACAAAAAAAGCATTTCAAATTGAGCGAAATTATGGTCCACAGAAGTATGGTAAGGGTTGTGGTTGAGAAAGTCTCAACGTCAGCATTTTACATCAAATTGTTTTATGACTCTTACAGTACTGTATCACTATGAAATATTGTTGTTTTTCTCAAATATTAACCACTATTTTGGAAAATGAAGATTTTTAAATTAATAATATCAGAAAGGGAATGCCATACAGTTATCTAAAAAAAAGAAGCCATTATTAACAAAAAAAAACTGTTTTATAAAAGGATAACGAATGGTACAGTTCGACTAAAAATTGTATCTCCTGAAATTGAAAAAGATTAATAAAACTTCTATGTAAATTGAACTCTGAAATATCTGGGTGATTTTTTTTGTTTTTCATGTTGTAGATATAAAAAAAGATCGAGTTCTGACTTGTCCTTCACTCGTGCTTTGGCCATGAGAATGAATTTATTAGTATTAATTATTACATTTCATATAGGGGTTCCAAAATTAAGTTGGAGAAATTATATTCCAATGAAAAAATACCATATGCATTTATAACAAGGAAAGATCTGTCTTCAAAAAATAAGTCTTTGAATGAGTTTTCCTGAAGTTAATTCTTTCCGTTATCCCCGAAACGGATGAGATAAAGTAAATATAAATTTTTAAAGTATTTATTTTCTGGGCCTCTGAAAATAAGCTTCAACAGATTGCTGAATGAGAGTAGTATATACAGTTTAAATATTCTCTTCTTCAGATTATAAATTTTTTTTAATTTTGTGTATATAGCATAATGTTTAGAATAATTGCAAATACTTCCAAATAATTCCAAAGAACTTCAGATCATTCCGAATAATTCTGAGAAATTCTGAAAAATTCAAATAGATTACTCCAGAATACCTGAATGATTTTAAATAATCCCAAACTTTGTACACTCAAATTTCAGGGTGAAATGCCATCGCCTCATGCTCTCTGCGGCGCTCGCGGTATTATTTTTCACTTTCAATACCTTGTGAGCATTTGTAGGCGGCATGTTCTTGATCCTTTGGTTAGTTGTTCATTTTTCTCACTCACATATAAAATTGAATTTCAAAACACAGTGGTCCAAATAACACAGATTATCTTTATCGGTTTGGTAATCGCTTATGTGGTCCTTTTGGTCACGTTATTGCTTTTTATTTGTTTATTATTCTGGTAATCGGATTGATGACATATAGAGACGATGATGATGATGATTATTTCATGGGAAATAGTAAATATTTTGAGTAAGCTCATGTTCGTGAACGAATTTGAACATTCAAGCACAATTGCTTACTTGTCAGGCATTTTTCGAATTTCTCAAATATTTTGAATGCTTTTAGTTGAAAGAGGTTCCATTGATCAGTAGAAAAAAGAACTCCTAGGAATATTTCACTACCATCAAGGAAATTTCTTGTAATCAATTTCGAATTGATTTGCAGAACAAGCCATACCTTGGGAATGAATGAAAAAATTATATCATTGAAGGACCCTCGCGGTCAACATATCAACAGTAAATTTATTATGACAAAAATTAGATCAATTTGAAATCATTCGTTCTTTTTTTTATTAGGTTACTGTTTTTATTGCTCAAGGTGATTTTCTGAATGCTGAATATGAACAGTTCTGTTTCAACCCAGATGAGGCAAACTGAATGGAATGCATGCAATATTTTCAGAGACTGGACTGAACTGCCTGAGTGCCACACTCAGTGAAAACATCTCCTGAAATATAACTCCTGAAGATGCCAGACACTCGAACTGGCGAAACGTCGAGAACTAATTCACGACGACGGCCGAAATGCTCGAAAGAACAGGTTACATTGAACGATGGCCACGAAAGCCTCAACCAATTCATTCCATGAATAATTAATTATTCAATATACAGATTTCAGGATGGTTTCAAGACTATTAGACATGATGTTTCAGACTTATTTCTTAAATGGGTGGCCAATTTTGAATCGATTTTATATACTCATAAATGTTTCGCTTGGACAAATTCATGTCCTTAATGTTGAATAATTTCCTAGTAACATTCAATGCTTTTTGCTGTCTCATTTTGATCTGGATTCAGATTTTGTGTTTCGGTCCCCAAGAGGAGCGAACGTCAATGCGGTAGTATATGAATCAGCTGGAGAGTGATATGAAAAACATAAAACTATGGCTCGATCAAAATCTACTTAGTCTAAACACCGAAAAAACAAAATTCATGACTTTCTCGTTACTGAGCTCCGAGCAGCCTTCAGAAGATGAAACAAGCATACATAAAATGACTTGCAATACAGATGCTCCATGCGATTGTCCCAAAATTCAAAAAACAACCGAAATGAAGTATTTAGGTGTGTTGATAGACCAACATTCAAGATGGGATGAACACTCAATATACATGGCAAATAGGCTCGGGAAGCTGACACATAAATTTTATCTTCTCAGGGATATCCTCTCGTTGAAAAATCTTAGCACTGTCAGTCATAAGATACTGTATCACAGCCTGGGGAGCACTTTTCGATAATAACCTCAAGGTTCTCCAGTCTGTGCAGAATTCTATTATAAAGATAATGTTCAAGAAGGAGAAAACATACCCTACCTTGCGGCTTTATGAGGAAACTCATTTTTTCAATGTGAGAAGCCTATATACTTTCAAGTGCCTAATGTGGATGTTCAAGAGTACACAGAGTTTCGATGTGACTAATGCAAGGTGGACAAGAGCTGGCGAAGGATTGCACTTGAGAATAACCCTATTCAAAAAACCCATACACAAAGGTTCATTACCTATTTTGCTCCAAAAATTTATAATCTCATACCAAAAGAATATAAAATCAAGAACAATTACAGGAACTACAGAATGCACGTAAAAGAATTCATCCAGAATAGAAAACTGCAAATCTGTGAAATGTTTTGAGTTTTTTGTTTTGTTTGTTTTGTAGAATGAATGAAGATGTGAATACTTCATCCCTTTCTTAACCGCTCAGTTCAGGTGTGTTTTGTTGTTTTTGTTCTCCTTCTCGTTTTTTTGATACCACCAAGTTGGAACTGATCCATATAATTTTGGTGACATGTTTATTTTCGTTATATGGATGGTACTGTGACGGGCCTTCATTGCTGGGTGTGAGCACAGAACAAACATTAGTGTTTAGGTGCAGCATCTAGTAACAGGGTCCGAGACGAAAAATAATGTACTTAATATGTTAAATATGTATAATCATTGTACTTCTAAAAGCCAAATAAAATACTACTACAATACTACAAACTCGAGAACCTTGAAGAAGTCCAGTAAATATTCATGGAATGAAGAGATTTCGTTCATTGTTAGAATATTAGGCAGGTACATTGTCAACTTTCATTCACTGAGCTCACAAGAGTTCGAAACAACCTCGATTCTTCAACAACAAAGACCTGGAATCGCAGCATCACTACTTGCAAATGTTGCAGTTCCTTTTGGTGAAAAGACACAGTACTACACTTCACGGGTATATTGGTTTTTTTCCCTATCTCTGTTATCTTATGTATGGTACTCCAACTCTGCTGACACTATTTGAAACGGGTGTTCGATTGTCTGGATTATATTAAATTATATGATCGAAATATCGAAAGAATAATTTTTTTCTTTATCAATGAAGGGGGATAATATTAACTAGAAAATTCACCAACACTAAGCTCAAAAACCTCACAGAAACTTATTAATAATTTGGGTTGTATTTAAAATATTATAAATGGATCAATACAAATTTTTTCCGGGTAGTACATTTGAAAGGCCAGATCACCATGCGTTATTTTCTCAGTATACGCTCTTGTGATGTTATCAACTGCCGGGATTGTAAACTCCAACAGTATTCATGTTGTGCGTGTCGAGTTCATTATGCATCACACCTCTGTCCGTCACCAATGCCGAGTCCCAGTTGAGTTAATATCGTTTCGTAGATTTTGCATCATAGTTTTCTTGACATAAAGATGGTTTGGGGTATCATTCCGTAGCAAACCTAGATTCAGCCTTATTTTCTCATGGTATATTTTTGCTATGAAATTATGTCCCTCGAGATATTCTATTGGTGCCAAGATGGAAGACATTACAGGTTGTTTCTTTTCAGGAGCCTGGGAAAATTTGCGACAGCGGAAAGGGGTGTATGTCCAGCTTAGCGATGTATTTTTGGTACATCCTGGATGGCACAACCTGATCCTGTATTGCCAAGAGTCTACGGTAAATATCCGCAAAAAATAAAGGGTCATGACTAGAGCCCCCATTCAGAAAGCCCCCATTCAGAAAGCCCCCATTCATAAAGCCCCTTTCAGAAAGCCCCCATTTCAGAAAGTCACAGATATAGACCGTAATGTCGCAGAAACTGAAGGATGATCCATTGGGAGCAGTAGCCAGTGTAGTTTCAAGTCACCATCATGCGCAAGGTCAGGAGAGCAGCTTGTTTTGTTGTCGTGAGTTTTATTCAGAGCAGATAGAGCCTATCACACGCTGAATGTTTTAAGATTACCATCGGAGTCCCTCCGAAGCCCAATTTGTCTCGTACCAATTGGAATTACTTTTTGAATAAAAAGAGCCGCCATCTCAACACTGAACCTTCTCATGCATGGCGCCTGTTTACCGACCTTAGAAAAATCAAAGATCAAGCCGATACGAAGCGGGAGCGATGGGCCAATCAGCATCGCGCACGTAAACTCAACACCTTTTACCGCCATAAACAGGGATGCGGGTGACGCTTCCGGTTCGAACACGTCAGTGTCAGAAATTCAGCGTTCGATGTATAACCTTAGTCCGAGAATCCTCTGAAGATGCCTACCGTAGTTGTAGGCGAAACGTTAGGTGAAATTATTCCTAATAGACCACGGCCAATAATCCCGGAAGACTCTTTTGATACCATAACTGAACTTTATTTTATCAAGCTCTTGAACGTCAAACCCCGTGTTTTATGGGGTTTTGCATGCCGGGGGGTTCCAAAATATAGCCCTTCTCGACCTGCCAATTGAAACATTGAAATAGAAAAAATGCTCATGATTCCTGACTCCAGATGCTCAATAAGGAATTACCGTAGAGACCATCATCTAGACGAAGTAGTTCTTGAGAACAGTTCGAGAAAAACTAAATTATGAATTTTTTAACAACCGTGTAAAATGTGGTAGCTGTCCTATCATCCTGGAAAACTTCAAAACATTTTTGATCATTCTATAACTCCAAATTCGCTAGTAAAATAAGAGATATTCAGAGTATGAGAACGAACGATATCATCTTGTTAAAATTTCATGAAAACAAACAACTCATTAAAAATGTATGCAGACTAATTTTCTGAAGCAAAGATTCAGTAATCAGACACCGGGAAGTATGGTATTCTTTTTTCGAAGCGGAAATAATTCCATAAGTTTATGTAAATATTGTTGATTCGGTTAATGAAATTGAAGGCTGTTTGCAGAAGAAATAAATAAATGAGTTGAGTTTTTCAATGTTGGGTAAAGTAGGATGAAAAAAATTCAACATGTTTTACATGTTGTTCCAGAGAATTATACGCAAAACTCTGAAAGTCATTCTCACTAAAGGTATGACCGTTTAGATTTTGGAAGAAAGTCATAATAATATCAAAACGGTCATACCTTTAGTAAGATTGAACAAATTTAATTCCATGAAAATACGAGCCTTGAAAATGAATCACATAAGATTCGAAACGTTGTCGATGTATTTATAGTAAATTAAATTGATATATTTTGTCCAAATTCCTGTGAATATTATTCCTCTATTAGAAACATGGAAGTTACCAGTAATCAGTGTCATTCTCACTAAACACATTGCCAGCGCGAGATTTGTAGGGGGTAACATAATATTTCACCTGGTGGTATAGAATAATTAACTATTTTATAACAGGAATCTGGACAATGAAAATAATATAATTCTCTAAACCATATTTATTGTTTATGTTTATTGTTTATGTCTTGAAGGATTTTGAATGATAGAAATTGAAATACGATATATTGTAAGAACTAGAAAAATATCAACTAAACTGCTTATTATGAGGTTTCTACTGAAATATCTAACCAAAAAAAAATTTTCATCTATCTTCTGTTATTTCAGCCTTAAGAAAGAAACCATTCATAGTTTCGAAACGTCGGCAATATAATAAATATAGCTGCGTCAAGTTGGTGACTCACTAGTGGAATTTCGATATGAAAATATTTTGGGAATTTTGTGCTCATTTTGTGCCAATTTGTGCCGTATGTTACGAATTTTGTGCCCATCCAGTTTTCGAGATATTTCGAAATTTCAATATGAGTCACCAACTTGACGCTGTGACTCATATGTGGAATTTTGATATGGAAATATTTTAGGAATTTTGTGCTCATTTTGTGCCAATTTGTGCCGTATGTTACGAATTTTGTGCCCAGTCAATTTCGAGATATTTCGAGTTTTCACTATGAGTCACCAACTTGACGCTGTGACTCATATATGGAATTTTGGAAATTTTCTTTTTTCGATGAATTGTGTCTATTTTGTGCCAATTTGTGCCGTATATTATGAATTTTGTGCCCATTCAGTTTTCGAGATATTTCGAGTTTTCTTTGAGTCAAGCGTCAAGTTGGTGACTCACATATGGAATTTTGGAAATTTTCTTTTTTCGATAAATTGTGTAAGTTTCGAATTTTGTGCCCATTCAGTTTTCGAGATATTTCGAGTTTTCATTGTGACGTCACCACCTTGACGCTGTGACTCATATATGGAATTTTGGAAATTTTCTTTTTTCGATAAATTGTGCTCATTTTGTGCCAATTTGTGCCGTAAGTTACGAATTTTGTGCCCTTTCAGTTTTCGAAATATTTCGAGTTTTCACTGAATCAAGCGTCAAGTTGGTGACTCACATATGGAATTTTGGAAATTTTCTTTTTTCGATAAATTGTGTCTATTTTGTGCCAATTTGTGCCGTAAGTTACGAATTTTGTGCTTATTCACTTTTCGAGATATTTCGAGTTTTCACTACGAGTCAAGCGTCAAGTTGGTGACTGACATATGGAATTTTGGAAATTTTCTTTTTTGGATAAATTGTGTGTATTTTGTGCCGATTTGTGCAGTAAGTCACGAATTTTGTGCCCATTCAGTTTTCGAGATATTTCGAGTTTTCGCTATGAATCAAGCGTCAAGTTGGTGACTCACATGGGTGATTCTCTGGAAACTGTGTCTTTTGAACGATACTTTTGATTTCAACAAAAAAGTTTACAAATTTTATTCCGATGAGGATTTTTGTTATAATCAAAACCTAACTGTTCAACAAAAATTGAATAACACCTAAAATTCCTGCATTTTAGCTATTTTCAGAAAAATGTTTGGTCAAGGTAGTCCACGGGAATGACCAATTTTCCACGGGAATGATCTAAATAATGCTATCAGGATTCTGGATAGGAAGTGATTCGAAACTTTTCTGAGATTTCAACAGAATATATTTCCACTTTCAATATAGTTTACATACATATATAAAAAAAACAGACTAGGTATTCTAGAAACCATAATATACAGGTGTTTGTTCTCGTACGAGCTACCTCGTTATTTTCTTATCCCATAGTGATTGGAAAAATCACGTCGAATGATTTTGTTCGGGGGGACATCTTTTGACGAATATTGGAAGCTTGAACGAGCAACCCCCTAAGAGGGGGCACTTCAACCCCTCAAAATTGAAAAGGGGACATGGGTTGAGTGATACTTCATTTGAAAGGTCTCTTAACATCGGTGTATGATAACGTTGTTCCGATGAATCATTTTCGCTAAAAATCAATTTACTACCTCAAACTTTTCTGACTCAAAATTTGAACGAACTACGCCAACGAATTGTGAATGTGTGTCATCAAATAACTCCAATTATGCTGAACCATGTTAAAGACGGTTTTCAGTCGAAATTATTTTTGGAAGTCAATGTAGAAAAATTTGATTTAAAAATGCGGATATAATTTTTTTTATTGTTACCATCATAAAACAGAATCGACGTGTTTTGAGAACTTTTCCCAATCGCCATGGGATAAGAAATATACAAGGTGGCTTCAGGCGATTTAGTTTTGCGGATAATTTTCTTCATTCTATGGCACTTCTGCCTATATTTATTTCTTCTTTTCTCTGTGTCTTCCTACTCTTCTTCTGTTCGACATTCTTTGGCGTTGAATAAGTTTTTTTGCTGTTCTATAAACTTTTGTATTAATTCTTCATTTCTTTTTTTGCAACCTTTGTTGCCTTGGAGTCATTTCATGTAAGACTTTCTACATATTTCCTTCGTTGTGCTTCATATATTTTTCCTGCCTTTTAACTAATTCTTCCAAGACGACATCTTTCCTTTTTCCCTTTATACTCAGTTATTCTCAAGTTCGCTTCGAGGACGAGCAATATTTCTGTTGAAAAAACTATGTTCATCATTATCCAGTCATTATACTCATTCCCGTGGTAGTGCAATCATTCCCGTGTCATGAATTCCACACGGGAATGACATCCACGGGAATGACAAAAGTGATATTTTACTCTTGTATTTCCAGAAAAACATATTTCATTTATGAGAAAACAAAATATTTTATGAATGTTAGGTATAAAGAACTGGTAATGCAATGAATTTTCACAAAATTTTAATTTTTACCTGAAAAATTTTCCACCACGGGAATGACTGCTAGGATGTTACACACCGATTTCAACACTTTCGCTAACTAGCAGAACTCTTCTGTTCAATCATATAAGCACAACTGACGTTATAAACAATCGAAAATGACTTTTAGGCTATTTTCAAACTACCGGTGTGGGGTTAACGCGGTAAATTCGGATCATTTGATGGAATTCATGACCTGCCACGGAATGATCATTTCTGCCTGTGACAGACTTCTTTTTTCAAATACAAGAAAAATTTTCACTACTTCGTTCGAACTAATGTGGCAGACTATAATACATGGTACAATATTCCAATGAATGTATCTCATCTGGTTTTCATCTTTTCAGGAATGTGAATTATGACCGTTCTCAAGTTCTTAAACCATTGAGTTACATACCACGGGAATGACAATTTCGAGATACTTACCTTAAAAAATAAAAAATTATGAATAAATTTTGAATAAAGTTATTTGAACCTGGAAGAAAAATGAAATCTCTAACATCAGATTTATACAAAACATAAAAATTCCAATATTTTGAAGATTTATTGATGTGTAACCTGTTCGGACTCAGTTTCTGGAGAATCACCCACATATGGAATTTTGGAAATTTTCTTTTTTCGATAAATTGTGTCTATTTTGTGCCATTTTGTGCAGTAAGTCACGAATTTTGTGCCCATTCAGTTTTCGAGATATTTCGAATTATCACTGTGTGTCACTAATTTGGAAATTTGATAATTTTTTATGTTACGAATTGTGTGCTCCTTCAGTTTTCGGAATATTCCTAGTTTTTCTTGTGAAAGATAGATGAATACTCGTTTAGGAAATCATTTACGAACGTTATTTGTATTTCTCAATGATTAATATAAAATAATATTAGTCTGATATCATAATATTCGGTTGAGGTACAGAAAACCAAGTTTCGAATATTCGACGTTTCAATCTTCTTCATATTCAATATGAAATAGGATCTCCTCCGGCACGTCTTCAGCGACGCACGTGTTTGGTAAAAGACGGGTAGCTATTGGTCCTCTGTGGGTGTGTTTTTTTGTTGGATTAAGCATGGCCAGTGTTGCCATCTCAGGGAAAGCAAAATATGCTAGTTTTGCGTTCAGAAAATGCCAAAAACATGCTTTTTCATTTCGGAAAGTGCCAAAAAAAATGCTAGTTTTTCATTGATATTTTTTTCTATAGTTATTTCTGAAATATAAATTTTTTTCGGCTCACAACACTTGAATGTGAATGAATATTGGGGTTCTGAGTTATCAGATTTCAAAATATTCCTAGGTCCTGGGTTAAATTTTCATTTTTTTTATTGTAAGAACTGTTTTTTCTCAAACTTGAAGGAATTGAAATACCTTTAGTTGATGTGGTATAGATATAAATAAAATATGTTATATCTTAATATTCACAAATGGATATGCAAATTACTGAAAACTTCTGAATGCGGAAGAACTGTTCGTTTAAATCCAAACATGAATTTGAATCTCGGTGATTCCAGCTTTGATACTTCACAAAAACCAATGTTTCACATTCTTCATTTTATGGTTTCTCAGTTCTCGAAAAAATATACGATAAAAAAGTTCCAATTTTCCAAAGCATTTGAAATTTTGAGTCTGGCCGGATCGACTAAAAGTTTGTTTACATATTTCCTATCGGTTGTTGCAAGCTCATAACTATTTATTGGGGCTATAAAATCCTGCGCGCTTCCTTCCTTCGTTTCATTGAAGAGGGTAACATTGAAAGAATCATGGAGGTAAAGAAGTACCAACTCAGTGGGTTCTTGTGCATTTGTTGATTGTGAAATATTAGAATAGTCCGTCAATAATTTGTTTCTCTTTTCCCTTCCGAAAATATGCTCAATAATATACTTTATGCTAAACGCTAAAAATATATGCTGAACATGAATCAAATATGCCAAATTTAGCATTAAAAATGCTGAATTGACAACCATGAGCATGACTTTCACTTGAGGATTGTTTAACTATCATGTGAGTCACATAAAGTTGATGATTAACATGGAAAACTGGAAATATCTCGAAAACTGTATGGGCACAAAATTCGAAACTTACTGTACAAATTGGCACAAAATAGACACAATTTATCGAAAGAAGAAAATTTCCAAAATTCCATATGTGAGTCACCAACTTGACGCTTGACTCATAGTGAAAACTCGAACTATCTCGAAAACTGAATGAGCACAAAATTCGTAACTTACGGCACAAATTGGCACAAAATAGACACAATTTATCGAAAAAAGAAAATTTCCGAAATTCCATATGTGAGTCACCAACTTGACGCTTGACTCATAGTGAAAACTCGAAATATCTCGAAAACTGAATGAGCACAAAATTCGTAACTTACGGCACAAATTGGCACAAAATAAAAACAATTTATCAAAAAAAGAAAATTTCCAGAATTCCATATGTGAGTCACCAACTTGACGCTTGACCCATAGTGAAAACTCGAAATATCTCGAAAACTGAATGGGCACAAAATTCGTAACTTATGGCACAAAATAGATACAATTTATCAAAAAAAGAAAATTTCCAAAATTCCATTGAGTCACAGCGTCAAGTTGGTGACGTCACAATGAAAACTCGAAATATCTCGAGAACTGAATGGGCACAAAATTCAAAACTTACGTCAAAAATTGGCACAAAATAGACACAATTTATCGAAAAAGAAAATTTCCAAAATTCCATATGTGAGTAACCAACTTGACGCTTGACTCAAAGAAAACTCGAAATATTTCGAAAACTGAAAGGGCACAAAATTCGTAACTCACAGGACAAATTGGCACAAAATGAGCACGATTTATCGAAAAAAGAAAATTTCTAAAATTCCATATATGAGTCACAGCGTCAAGTTGGTGACGTCACAATGAAAACTCGAAATATCTCGAAAACTGAATGGGCACAAAATTCGAAACTTACGGCACAAACTGGCACAAAATAGACACAAAAGAAAATTTCCAAAATTCCATATGTGAGTCACCAACTTGACGCTTGCCTCAAAGAAAACTCGAAATATCTCGAAAACTGAATGGGCACAAAATTCATAATATACGGCACAAATTGGCACAAAATAGACACAATTCATCGAAAAAAGAAAATTTCCAAAATTCCATATATGAGTCACAGCGTCAAGTTGGTGACTCATAGTGAAAACTCGAAATATCTCGAAAACTGACTGGGCCTAAAATTCGTAACATACGGCACAAATTGGCACAAAATGAGCACAAAATTCCTAAAATATTTCCATATCAAAATTCCACATATGAGTCACAGCGTCAAGTTGGTGACTCATATTAAAATTTCGAAATATCTCGAAAACTGAATGGGCACAAAATTCGTAGCATACGGCACAAATTGGCACAAAATGAGCACAAAATTTCCAAAATATTTTCATATCGAAATTCCACTAGTGAGTCACCAACTTGACGCACCTAATAAATATGTTTAAGAGAATTATATTATTTTCATTAATGTTATGAAATATTTAATTATATCTATATGGACGTTAATTCAAACTAAGGTATAGAATAATCTTTCTAAATTGAGTTGCCATCATCTCTTGTTGTCCTGAAGCTCTTAAATATTCATGCATTTGAATTATTTGTCAAGCAAGAATTTTGTCGTTTACATACTTATTCTGGTGCTGAGAGTCATTTATATGCCACTGTAGACATAAGTTTCTTTTCTAATTGTTATCCTTTTCTGTTAATCCCTAGCAAACATGACTTCGAAATATATATTTCTTCAATTCCGATAAAAATTCAACGAAACAAAAAAAATAATGTATGATACTCGTACAGAAGGCTCATTCTAACACTCGTAAACTGCAGGCTCCTGCAGAAAAGTAGCACTTTCACTTCACATGTTGAGAGAATAATTTTCATTGACTTCAATTATAAATACCGATTTCGATTTTTATTCGCGTTCCCTTCATTTCTTTGCATGTCCTTCTTATTTTCAATATCTATTACAATTATACAAAATTGTATTTGAATTCAATGTGTGCTTTGGTGGCATCTACGCCGAAAGTAATTTCTAATGACGCTCTATGGCATGTATTTATCAAATAAATTTTCTAATTCATTTTATACCTCTTATTTGTCTTTTAGGAGACGTATATGATCGAATTTACAATATGATCTCGGATTTATATGTTTGAATTTCTTCCACTATCTCCGAATTTCAAGCCTTATCTTGAATCATATATGATCATAATTGAATCAATGGTCTGGTCTACTGCGTCATTATAAAATTACACCAATATCATCTCAACGATTATTATATTTATTCAAAATGTCATTCACCATTTTACATGTAGACAAATTAAAACAGATTATAATTATACTCAGAAAAAAAAAATAAGAAACCAAACTCTCCCCCACATTATTTCAATCCTTCAAAAAAGCATTCTCATCTACAAAATTCACATTCGAGTCACAATTTCACCTTTGAAAGATTTTCACGAAAAAAAAAGAAACACCACACACATTCAAGGCATCGAAAGAAAAAATGAATTAATATGATATAACTTTGTACTATTTATTCGAATCAAGTAACAACAAATAAACACTATGGGAGATAGTTGAAGACTGAAAATATGATATTACGAGGTAACAACTGGCAAGGTTGACTAAAAAAATGCGTTCTGTTATAAAAACATAATCGAAAAGAAACGAATTCTTGAGTAGCAAAAATTTCTAATTGAGTGATTGTAAGAGATTGAATTAGTACCTCATATTTCAAAACTTCAACACTCCAACTGAGTACATTCGCCTTGTTATAAACCACAACAGAAATTAGAATTATAAAGCAATAATTTTTCAAAAATCGTCACCACGCGGTATCCTATTAACTCTCAACAAACTAAACCCTTTTCATTTAATATCTGCCTCGAATTTATCTATCTAGCTAATGAATGCAACAGTACACCTTATCAACTCGATGATACCTTCACTACAAATATGGATACTCTTCATATTATGCTAATACTGCATCTCAGTGAACAAAATTTAAAGGCGCATAGAGGATAATATTACCCAAAACTAAGTAGTCCCCATATGTTATGAGACTGAAAATAATTATTCCTGGTCCTTGAAATACTCAGAATCCAAATGCATATATCAGGCCTGTCAACGAAAAACAAGAGCAAGTACATAGAAGAACCTACTCGAGAACCAACTCTTTATATAGTATACAAAATACGTACATTAGATATCCAAAAAAACGAAAGTAGAAGATGATGATAATATCAGAATTTAGTGTGTACAGATAACGTGGAAGTTTCGTCTGACAATGGGAGTTCAATATCTTCACCTCATATTAGAAGTGACATGGGAAATGAGCCTCAGGATGTTGATCTTGATCCGTTAACAGTCAATTTCATTGAGTATTGAAATCAGTAGATTTATACTCAATGCCCATACGGATATAAATGGATTTAATGAAACACCGAAGAACCGTCCAAGGCAATAGGTATTGATATTTGGGTCAGTAATTATAGTGAACAAATACGAATTTCCAGCTAACTAAGGGGCTCAGAAGTTTGGTACAATAAATCATTATCGACAAAATTTGCGATTCCGCCAGGTGCATATTTGGATTATGCGATTTCTGCAACGTATATTCAGGCTGTCGATCACAACATAAATATGAAAGATACCTCAAACCTTTTTGCCACTTTTTCATTTCGGATTTTATCAGAAATTTGTTCCTGCGATTCTACGAGCTAGGTGCGCAAATAATATCAAGCAAAGTCCATAATAGATTTGAAAAAAGACGCAGTGCAATCCATAATTACAAAATTTATTACCTTCGATAAAAAGAAGCAATTTTATATTCCGTCAATAGAATGGTGAAAATGATGTCTAAAAACTCAACAGAAAAAATACTGAAGTAGAATTCATTGAATGAAGTCTACTTATAGACTCAAGTAGGTATCAACAATAAAAATATTGAAGCAACGTGGAACTAAACCTTTGACTTAGCTGACAACCCTTGTGACCACCTGATGTTACAGACAGGAATATACCCAGAAGGAGGCATTAGTGAAACTAATATATACAAAAATATGATAAAGATAATATTGAGAATTATAGATCGAAATTACTTCATAAATGCAATTTTTGAACGCATTATTTTTCATTAACTGATGATTTATATTAAAACAAATAATAAACTAGTTAAACAACAATTTGGCCTCGTAAAAGGCCTGATCATTCAGGTGCCTTATATTTGGTTCTGTCGGAAGCCTTTACTAGGAGACAGGTTTTTTTCGGCTGAGGTTTTTTCCCCTCCCTCTATAGTATCGTATGATACTGGTGATGAAAGTATGTTGTGGTACCCCGTTCCTTTTTTTACCTCAGCTTAGGTTCTTTTTGTTTCAACATTTATTGTATTATTTTAGCTCTCTTATTCAAAAGAATATATATATATACTAGGATAATTCTTGAGAGATTTCTAGAAAAGTAAGAGAAAGGAGCGGTGGCATTGAAACTCACTAGGTAATATTTAGACAAAAAAAACATGTAGGAATCGATATATAGGGGCAAAGAAGAAATAAAATATAATATTCCAAATATATACTACATTAGGTATCACAAGGCCTTTACATACTAATGATCAAATTCAGACTAGAAAATGAAGTTGTAATGTTTCCATATCGTTCGTCGATAATATACAAAGAAACTCAATGAATTCTCCCCTCAAGATACTCGTTTACAGCACTATTTTACTGGGTGGAGTTCTATATTTAATATAGATCCAACCAAAAATATTTTTATGTAAAATATTGCCAAGACGAGGCCGTCAACATTGTCAAAAAGTTATCAGATCTCATGCAGAGTCAAGCCGTTTCTCCTTCGCAACATGAGCGAAAGGTGAAGGTGAAAAACTCATTCGCTGTTCCTAACTTTTCTGTTATACAACAGTTCTTGTAGTTACGAAATGGAGGGGCGGCCTTACCCCTTGCGAGGCCCTGGGCGTGAGGTTTTCGCGAGGCCCTTTTTCCTTCGTGAATCTAGTTCCACAAAGCGGTGTTAGTAGGCTTTAACCTCGCCTACTGAGTTGAGCCGAAAAACAAACTTTTGTAGTAGACCAAAAAAAAATTTTGCTTGAACACAAGACGGTGCAGCATGTCCTAGGATGAGACTCCAGCTATGACTCCCAAGAGGTAAAAAATATGCAAGTGGATTCATTTCAAGAATAACAGCTTTGGACACCACTTTTTTCACCACGCATATTGGCTCCGTTATTATAACCTTGACCTCTGCATTTTTGCAATTCAATTGAGGGCGTCAAGTCCCAGTTGTATCAAGCCCTGAAGCTCCGAACAGTTCGGGGTAGTGTTTTGCAACTTGGATACTTTTGAGTATCCGATGCTCAAGTATTATGTATTGGAGAAATTCATTAGATAGTTGGTATCCAAATTCAAACTCACAAAAGCCACACTGAACATATAGGTTTCTGAAACCAATGAATTGAATTAATTTCCTAATTTAATAACAAGAAAAAATTTTAATTTATTCGAAATATGTGAATATGACCTCTAAGTGTGAATGAAGAACCAAAAACAATGGAAGTTTTTCATCAGAAAAAATAGAATATAACAAAGCTGAACCAGTATTCTCGTCCCCAATCACCAGATTCGAAAAACAGCAGATTTTGCGCTTTTATTTCCATAATTCACTGCAATGGAATGAATTCGTGAAAAAAACGATAAAACAACTAATATTTCAAAGGGACCGCCAAAGAACGGTCAACAGGGCTATAAATATTTTATTAGGTTCCATCATCTGGGATAAGTAAACATTGTACCTAAATACTTAGATAATTTTTACCCTAATTGTGTTATGTGATTCTACATTCTATTCTTCCTACTGATCTGGTGGGTCAGATATCTGGTGCCTCAATTACATATTTGGACGTGGTATATTTGGACAAGGCGTAATATTCAGAAAATACATCATGTTTCAATTTTCTTGTGAATGAATGTATTGGTTAACGTTTACACCTTTTTAAATATTTAGGGATCTAAATCAATATCAAAATTTGCTCGGATCTTTGCACCCGAGGCCCCACCAAGAGCGAAACCCCGGGCGATTGCCCCGTTCGCCACCCCCAAAGGCCGCCACTGGAAATGGCCAAGTCACTTATTTTGACTAAGGCATAGAGTTTGTTAAATGAGGACTTGTGAAGATGAAGAGTGTAGGGTTATCAGCTCGGCACTACATGAGATCTGAGAACTTTTTGACAATGTTAGAAATACAGCCTCGTCTTGGCAATATTTTACATGAAAATGGTTTTAATTGGATTTCAATTCTTTTTGTACGTTGAATATGACAAAATCCTTTAATTTTGTTTATTTTTCCTCAATAATGGTTAAATAAAATATAATTATTGCGAGATCTATTTCAAGTCAAACTAATTCACAATTCATGTTCAAAATCAACAATGTACGAAGAATAGAAATATACCTTTACCTACCTAGGTTCAAGCTGCTATGGCGATGTATTTGGGAGCTGCCATCACAACCATTGTATAAAGAATAATGTCATTATACAATTATAACAACAGGATATTACACAATGGAAACTGCGGTTGAGGTTTTCACAGGGAAATTGCATTTGGTGTAAATACGATTTACAAGCGCTTCATTTTATCCCCTTATTCAAAATGTAGGGGTTATTTTTCACTGAGAATTCTTGAATATTTTTTCAACATTTATAATAAGCAGTCCTCCATATATGTCAATTTTCAAATCACTAGCATCAAAATTGGCGGAAGTCTCATACAAACTTATACATCCCCTGGTTCTAAGGGTTGGGGTTCGAAAGTTTCAAGTTTGAGAATTTCTCCGTTGTTTTTGTACCGAAGCTAGCTCACATACCAAATTTCAACTCCATAGGATATCGGGAAGTACCCTAACAGTTTTTATGATCATCAGTGAGTGAGTGAGGAAATCGGGGGTTTTTAGATATCTATAAAATCTGAAGTGTACGAGCTATGCACTTAAAACTTTGCACCTTTGATGAGTTCACTACTGGCATCATATCCTGAGAATTTTGTTCATCTACTATATTCCAAACTCAAGTTATGAGGGTTCAAAAATAAAAGGAAACACTTCTAGAAAAGATATGTAGTGCCCCGGCGCGGCGCTTATCTTGGCTCGTATTCAAATCTTTCTTCTGATCAAAAATTTAATCAAAATGTTCAATATATCAAATGAAGAAAACATTAATTGGATGAGACCGAATCCAAATATTGGTGTACCACCACCACATGTTACACCAGTCCTCATAAGGAAGCAATTGAAATTTATGAACACCAAACAAATTTCCATAAATCAGAAGAAACTTTAAAAATCAAAATAATATGGGGAGAGTACTCAAAAACACAACACCACTTCTTCAAGGAATGCCGTTGTACTGTGTAAGTGCTTTTGTAGCTGATACCACTAGGACAACTATCAAAAACTACTATGGTATTGCCCCCAAAGCATTTTTTAATTCTAGGGCTACGTTGTTTTGACAGATAACTTGGAATGTTTTTTTGAAACTACTTCACTGGCGATGGAACCCTGTCTTTACGTTCACCTCTAGATGATACTTAAATGAAATAAGATTTTACTGCAATTTTAAATATCATTTCACGGTGGATGAAAAGAAAATTCCATCTCGATTTTTTTGATTCTAGACAAATTTGAAAACCTATAAATTATGTTATTTGACGTCCCTTGAACATCCTGAGAAAGTTCTACATTCTTTTGGCGGTCTTAAACTAAAAAGGTCTTATTGATGCGAATATAGCTGATAATTGAACTGAATATTTCTGCAAATTGCGTCATAATTGAATTATTCGAAATTCTTGAGACTGTATTATTTTTTTTTTCGAAAAGTATGTTCTTGTATGTTTTCTCTTTTCATTAATTAGAGTAGTAGATGAAAGAAAGTGCAGGCTGAACCTTACCATGAAATTTCATAATCCCCATTATGCAAAACGAGACTAACTCACTTGACTAACTAATCAATCTCTTGAATGCTTTTTCATTAATAAATTATTTAGAATCATCAGGATTGATACGGCAAATGTTATATCCTCAGCCCAATAAAAATTATGAATTTTTAAGACCTCTTTGACTCATTCATTGTCCCATACAGTCTCATTCTATGTAAATCATTATATTACATTATGTCGTGAATGGAACATTTGATAACAATAAAAAATTGTTTCTATTACTTCTTATCTCTACAATATTTCAATACATTGAAATTATATCATTATTAAAAATGGTTTTTATATTAGAGCATGTAGATCCTCAACTGAAGATTCTGCTGGCAGGTACATTAGCTAAAACTTGATTTCCCACAGCTTTGAAAAGATCTGCAGCAAACTCGACGAAGATGGGATTGACTGCATCGAGAATAGCTCTGGGATTGGCGTTGAATGCATTCGCAATCAAATCAGCTAAAAAATATTGTTTTGGTTTCGAGTTAGTTTGCAATTTCTTGATCTCAATATTTTCAGAACTCACCTCCAAACTGTAAATCTGGGTTCTTTGCAGTCATCTTAACCCAACCGTCGCCAACCTGTCCTTTCACTACCATTTTGTGAATTCTGTAGTAGGTTTCGCCATCTCGTTGATAACTTTCGATGTTGGATTTTACCACCATTTGGGTATCAGCTTAAAAAGGGGTTTTACCATGAGAATATGCTGACCGATACAAGATTTACTGGAAAGGATGCATTCGCGAAGACCAACAACTCATTATATCGTTATCAAAAATTTTTAGATCCACAAAACAACACATTTTATTCGTTCACGAAAACTTGATAAGTAAAACAGCTGAAAAAATTTTTAATATGGGGAGAGTACTCAAAAACACAACACCACTTCTTCAAGGAATGCCGTTGTACTGTGTAAGTGCTTTTGTAGCTGATACCACTAGGACAACTATCAAAAACTACTATGGTATTGCCCCCAAAGCATTTTTTAATTCTAGGGCTACGTTGTTTTGACAGATAACTTGGAATGTTTTTTTGAAACTACTTCACTGGCGATGGAACCCTGTCTTTACGTTCACCTCTAGATGATACTTAAATGAAATAAGATTTTACTGCAATTTTAAATATCATTTCACGGTGGATGAAAAGAAAATTCCATCTCGATTTTTTTGATTCTAGACAAATTTGAAAACCTATAAATTATGTTATTTGACGTCCCTTGAACATCCTGAGAAAGTTCTACATTCTTTTGGCGGTCTTAAACTAAAAAGGTCTTATTGATGCGAATATAGCTGATAATTGAACTGAATATTTCTGCAAATTGCGTCATAATTGAATTATTCGAAATTCTTGAGACTGTATTATTTTTTTTTTCGAAAAGTATGTTCTTGTATGTTTTCTCTTTTCATTAATTAGAGTAGTAGATGAAAGAAAGTGCAGGCTGAACCTTACCATGAAATTTCATAATCCCCATTATGCAAAACGAGACTAACTCACTTGACTAACTAATCAATCTCTTGAATGCTTTTTCATTAATAAATTATTTAGAATCATCAGGATTGATACGGCAAATGTTATATCCTCAGCCCAATAAAAATTATGAATTTTTAAGACCTCTTTGACTCATTCATTGTCCCATACAGTCTCATTCTATGTAAATCATTATATTACATTATGTCGTGAATGGAACATTTGATAACAATAAAAAATTGTTTCTATTACTTCTTATCTCTACAATATTTCAATACATTGAAATTATATCATTATTAAAAATGGTTTTTATATTAGAGCATGTAGATCCTCAACTGAAGATTCTGCTGGCAGGTACATTAGCTAAAACTTGATTTCCCACAGCTTTGAAAAGATCTGCAGCAAACTCGACGAAGATGGGATTGACTGCATCGAGAATAGCTCTGGGATTGGCGTTGAATGCATTCGCAATCAAATCAGCTAAAAAATATTGTTTTGGTTTCGAGTTAGTTTGCAATTTCTTGATCTCAATATTTTCAGAACTCACCTCCAAACTGTAAATCTGGGTTCTTTGCAGTCATCTTAACCCAACCGTCGCCAACCTGTCCTTTCACTACCATTTTGTGAATTCTGTAGTAGGTTTCGCCATCTCGTTGATAACTTTCGATGTTGGATTTTACCACCATTTGGGTATCAGCTTAAAAAGGGGGTTTTACCATGAGAATATGCTGACCGATACAAGATTTACTGGAAAGGATGCATTCGCGAAGACCAACAACTCATTATATCGTTATCAAAAATTTTTAGATCCACAAAACAACACATTTTATTCGTTCACGAAAACTTGATAAGTAAAACAGCTGAAAAATTTGCTTATATGCAATGGCCTATTCATTTGGTAAATGGTATGCCATAAAAATGCGCTAATCATCTGAACAATTTCTTTAACTCTTACAATATTTGCATTTTAATTTTATGTAAAATATTTATGATTTTTCCTTTTAAAATTTTTTGAAAATTCATCTGGGTACTAATCGTACGAAAAAAATTATCAATCATTTAATAGTTCTGAAATTATAGTTTTTTGAATTTTTTTCATGCCGTTTACTGACTCGCACAAGCATCCTCTTTCCCCAGTGTTTTATTATTGAACCATAATATGGCACGATTCTTTCAAAGTGACTTTAGTACGCCTGAATTACGAAAAAAACTTACTGAAGTTTCCTTTGAAAAATCCTTTACTCTGCAATGGGATTTGAAGAAGTTGACCGCTCACGTCATATTCCATCTCTAAGTAAGACCATGGAAGAGTATACCTGAGTTCCAAGGAGTGGTTTGGAAGATCAACACTAAAAATAGAATTTGTTAGCTGTTAGAGTGATATTCCTCTAGGACCTAGGATATATATTAAACGCTTCGGGGAAGTTCCAAATTCCAAATACAGATATGTCGTTTTGAAGAAGGAATGTTGAGTTTCACATTGAGGTAAAGGAATATTCTTGATTGTGTCACATAGTGACCATTGAAGAAAAAATTTTAATTTTGAAAATTTCTTTTAACCGAATTGCTTGCGTTTCTAATTTCAGCTTTCTATTGTTTAGAAATCAACACCAATAACATAAACGTTATGTTATTGGTGTTATGAAAAATAACCATATTCATGTTATTAGATACATACTACGAAATACTTTTCTTGAGGCTAAGGGTGAAACTGGGTAAGGGAGGTCAGGAGGTAATACCGGACAGTATAAAATCTTCTATATTTTTTGTTGCTACGTCCTCAAACTAACAAAGGTGTTGCTACATAGTGCCCGACGCTAACGCAGAAACCACTTGTTAAATCCCGGGACAAGATTTAGATTGAAGGCTTATCAACTGATTTCGTTCCTATTCGAAGTAAATGTTTGCTGTCGAACAATAAGATGTGCATATTTGTTACATTATATTGTATAATAATTATTGTAGAATAGCTATCTAGTAACCCATGCGTTGATTGATTTTGGACTTATCTAAATAAGTTTGTTTCCTAGAATTTTTTTGCGGAAATTTTCTTAAGCGATTGATGCCGGTCACGGTGACCGGTATTATCTGCGAGTTAGACGAATACCTACATTGCGTTTTTTCATTTGATTTGGTTGAAGAAAGCTGAGGCATTGATATTCTTCCACGAGTCCAAGTTCAAAATTCAAGAACAAGCCACGGAGTGGTGAGTTTTCAAATTAACTAGGTAGTACATAAAGCCTTTTGTACGAGTGTTATACTTTATTTTCTCTAATTCGATGAGTTTTCATTGAATTTAATGCAATATTGCCATAAATATCGTTATATTTGAATCAGAAATGTTTTTTTTTCGTGATTCGTATTTTTTATTATTTTACAAGAAAGAACGCTGACAGATATGAACACCCTGAAAATAATTCACTCTCTTTATTCACAGGTGAAAAATTTTATATATTGGTTGAAGAGGTGCCATTCAAAATTTGGGAAAATTAGTGATCATTTCTTAAAGTCAATGTTCCTGAGCACATCACATTCCATGGACAACGACTAAGTGTCTTATCCCCCTTGGTGCATTTTTAGTTCACATTCATATTTTATCTTTTTTAATTGGAAGTACAGTACATTCAGTTGCCATCATGCTCAATTAGATACTCAATGCCATTTCTACATTTGCGAATGTCTTCAATTTTGTGTTCCTTTGAAGGATTGTATATTTTCGGTATACTATCAATTTCATTCATTTTAAAGTATTCTGTTAAATAAATACATTTCATTTTCAATTCTTTTCCATTGAAGTAATAATTTTCAGCAAACTTTTTGCAACATTGTCTCAGTACGTCGACTGAGATTCTTATTCGAACTAAATTGTTTTAGAATATTTTCGATAATGAATATGGAATATCGTTTCGTTTCACGATATGGCAAACACCTTGGGAGCCCCTATCGCTTCTGGGCCCAAGATACGTGCCGACAGTGAAGAGTGGAAAAGACTACCCTGCCTAATTTTGGGACATTCTCTATAGTCTTTCCAAAAAAAAATATTCAAATATATTTTCTTTTTCTGTTAATTTCCCATAGTTGGTAAGTTACAAGAATTTTTGGAATTTTTTTTTAAATCAGAAAGAAAACATTTGAAATGAAAAGTACAGGCTCATTGTAGAATCAGGGCCGCCGCCAATGCCGGCAAACCGGGCAACCTGCCGGGGCGGCATTTCAGTTTTTCATACTGACATTTTTCTTCTTCAAAATCGAAAAGTCGCCTGTTATTGAGTATGAAATCCAAAAGATGCCAAGACTTTGAGGCGGATTTTTGACTTTGCTCGACCAATCTATTAGTACACGAACAACTGAATGAAAATTTAATTAAACTCGGAGTTATTCCGGCAGAAGGAAAACGTATAGTTTTTGGAAGGGTTTCCAGGATAATTCTGAAGTGATTTTCATTTTCAGTTTGCCAATCAGGATTCAAAATTTTTATTACTCAGGGGGTTTGAAAAATTTTAACCGTCGGATTTCACATTCAAACGACGATACGTATATTGCTCTCTTCACTAATCAATACATCTCAAGTAATATTATTGATAATAAGGCGCCGTCGTTTCAAAATTCGATAAGGCCCTTTTATGAGTTAAAAGGATGCCTGACTGAAATTTCAGGCAGATTAGTGTTCTTTATTTTCTTGATAATACTCATAGTAGAAGGATATGGTGGTTCAAAATTCTCAAAACGGTGAATTTATTTCGCTTACAGGTGGAAAATCTAAATTGCGATACTGAGGTCTTTAGTGATTTCGCCCATGGAATAGAATAGGCTGATCAAATTTTCGGACCAAAAAGCCCTTAAATGAGATATGAGGCCGAAATTCGAATTTCAAATACAAACCCATCTTTTTTATTACCGATTCGGATTAAGAGGGAAATTTTTCATCCGAAAAAAATTTCTCGTCAATATTTGGCCCTATATGCAGCGTTATTTGTTCAAAAATCCGGGGACGTTTTTTCTGATCACGATGCAAAATTTCATATTCCGATACTGAAGTTCTTAGTAATTTTTGAACAGATCAGATTTTGGTCCAGAAAGGCTTATACGAGATGAGAAGTCCAACTTTGCAATTTCAAATGCAAACCTTCCTTTTTAATTGCAAATTTGGATTCAGCGGGAGATTTTACATGCGAATTGGTTGAAGAGAATTTTTTCATCCATTTTTGGGCTTTATCCTTGAAAATTCAAAGTTTGTTCTCATATCACGTATAAGTTAGGCCTCATATCTCGAATATGGCCCTTTTGGTCCAAAAATCTGGTGGGCTCACATTAGTTGAATCAAATTTTTGAGTCAAGAACTTGGCCACCGTAGTGTGAAAAAATGTTATTAGGTCAAATATCAAATCGAAAACCGAAAACAGTAAAAAAATCTACATGTAATCCGGAAACATTGTCTTGAATTTTTCCTACATACGAGAGTTGTGTTGGATGCAGAAATTAGTAAGAATAAAAATCCAGGACGCGCTAATTGTCTTTGGAACGAAATCAATTCATTTAACTTCTACTCAGAGCCGAGGCGGCGAAATTTTATTTTGCCGGGGCGGCAAAATGTCTGGCGGCGGCCCTGTGTAAAATAATGCGATTGATATTAGCTAGTTCCAGGAGAAGTAGCTATAGGCACATAATCAGAAAAAATAAAGAAAACACCGAAGTTATGTTGATATTGAGAGTCATTTGCAACATATGGTTAGCATAACATTTTTTTTGTTTTCAGATATTATCGTTTTTTTATAATACTCACTTGATATTATCGACAACGTAGTTGCCTAGTCCAAGAGTTCTAACGTTTCTCAGAACAGAGTTGATACTGACGAGCTCATTGATTGTCCTGTTTACTGAAGCATAGGGAAGGACGAATGGATCAATTGGTGGAATGTTGAGCTCCTTGATTCCTTCTATCACGTATGGACGAACTCTTTCGAGCGCATTCTCTAAGCATCTGCTGATATTCGGGTCGTTACGATCACATCTGAAATTTTCCAATCTAAACGCTGTAAAATAATTTGATTCAATAAATCACAATTCTTTTTCATCAAAAAACAGCTCTTCAAATTAAATCGTATGAAAATCGAGGCCTGCATTTCGAAACTAACCTTTTATATGAGAAAGATTTGAGAAAATAAAAAAAACTACATGTGAATGAAAGTGATAAAAGACAAGAAATGTGTTTTATATTTTGATTAATTACTTTTTTTGTTAACACCTTCTGGGTATTTTTGCGGTAATAACTGTTAGTCAATTCAACTGTTCATTCAAATAGAAAAAGTTACAACTCAAACGTTTCAAAATAAGATATATCAACTCAAGTATTCAGTATGCATCCTAATTTTTCTTCAAAGGAAAACTGAATTGATTTTGCTTCAATCTGATGAAAGCGATACGCCCATTACATCAGCGTAACAGAGAAAGTTAATTTTATGTCTAGTTATTGGGTAATACTCGAAATAATTACAAGTGTTGTTGACTGGGACTGAATCTCGATTCTAATGACTGTGTGCTCCAAATCGCCGTGTGCTATTAGGTCGATTGCAATAGTGAGAATATCCACATCTGCAATGACCTTATATGCATGCGAAAAAACTACATTCATGCAAGAATGAAATTTCGGAATCAGTGTTGACATTTATACCAAATTAAGTTGATAAAAATGCATGTATGCTCGAAACGGGCATCCTGAATACAACAACCTTCGGTAAAAAGCACCTAGAGTGTTGAAATTATCAGGTTTCATTTGTAATTTGAATGCTCTGGTCAAATACTCGAATAAGTTTCATGTCAATCATTCGAAAAATACCAATATTGTTAGATCAAAATTTCAAAATACGGTCAACTAAGACATATGCGAAACGTTGTGAAGGTCCTATCACTGGGAGGGAACACAATTAACTGGAATTGCGCCCAATTTTTTCTTTATTGGTATTCAGAAATCTGTTGGATACTGTTGATAAATAACTAAATCTCACGATCTGGAGCGGATTATTCGTGAAAAACAATGGCAACAGACTCATTTCGAAATGACGAAGATTCGGTGAAAATGTATGTGAAACACTTCTTCATTATTTCAGTTCAGACTTAGGTATCATGAGAGAAAATATTGAAAAAATCCAAGAAAACTAAATTTTCTCAAGATTTTTCTAAGATTGTTCTATTCAACTAATACTAAGTTCCAAATGTAAATATACTACTACTTTGATGGTAACGAACGAAAAATTAGGCATTGTGACAGTTGAATATAACAGACAAATTTAAATGTACGAAATATAGACATACGCAATTTAGCTGACAGAACAACGTGTGCCAAAACAACTACTCCTATAACGATCTTCATTTTCACACTCTCACAACTCTTTAGGCTGGGAAAGTTGAAGTATTATATTTATATGATTCGGTTTATAAGTGAGACTCTACCTCTACCAGCTATCAACAGGATTACCACCACCATATATCGAAGCACAGTACAAGGCAAGACCGTCTTATAAAAAACTGATAATTGTTTCAGTTATAATTAGTTGAAGTAATATCTTCGAGTCTCCTTTGAAACAGGACAGATTGAATATAAAACAGATTTGCTGTGATGATGAAGTTATTGCCGTCATTGAGTCCTGCATTCAAGAAAAAGACTTATCGTAACACAAAAATGGCACCAAAAATATGGGAGATCGCTATATCTATATAATCTATCTCCGTCGAAGGCATTCATTTTGTATAGTAAAACTTTTTTCAATTATCTTACAGCATAGTCTTATTTATTTATATATCTAAGGAATTTTAAACACATCGGAAGTTTTGAATTCTGAGTGAGAATCTTGAAAGAATTATCATGTACATGATCATTCAAGGATTTTTCACGGTAATGCTTGCATAAGTAGGAGATGAACACAAATATATGAGTAAAAAACTTCAATTTATTTGTATGAGAATAAACAACTGGATTGATGGAGTTACTTTTTATAAAGAAATTTCACATGTTTTATAGAAGTCAACAAAGTTTACGCGAGAACCGGTTCATCTGGAAGGTGATCTACCTGAATGGTTGAAGGTGGCAGTATAATATTTTCATGAAGGTAAGCAGTGTCGAATACTACAGTGTCATAGAAAAAGATGAACTACATGAAAACAGATAATTTCTTGATGTTTGTTGAAGACTCTTTTTTGAATCTCAGAAGAACAATCCTCATTGTAGAGGGTAGGAAAAATTGGTGATACCTGAATTACAACTTTTTAACAGAAAGAGATAGAGGAAAATAAATTACACATAACTGTCGTCTTTTTCAAAGAAACTGATAATGTCATGAACTGCATTCCTCTATCTTCTTCTTTTTTTCGAATTAAAGGCCAAAATTGAAATTTGGGCGATTTCAAATGTAGTCATTATCTCCGTTTCTGTTTATGCTAGGAGCCCTCCACCTTCGGTGTCGGGCTCGCCTCCTTCAAAATCAGCTTGAGCAAACTCATGGGGTGCAAATTAACACTCAGACAATAAGAAATCGCCTCAGAGAATATGATTTAAGGCCTCGTGGTAAGAGGCCCAGCTCTTCCCCCGGCCCATCGAAGGGCGCGATTGGATTTTGCGAGAGAGCATATCCGTTGGGAAGAGGCCGATTGGGAAAGAGTTCTCTTCACAGATGAGTCTAGATTCTGCCTCCACCATTGTGATTGACGTTCCCTTGTATACAGACGTCCACATGAAAGATATGTTCAGTGCAATTTCCTGAATACTACTGGCTTCGGGGGAGGATCGATTATGGTGGAATATCTTTGACTGCTCGCACAGACCTAATAGTCGTTGATAATGGAGCTATGAATGCTGATAAGTATATAAGGAACATTCTTGAAGAGCATGTTGTGCCATTTGTGCCATACATTGGTGAAAATTTCATTTTTACGGACGATAATGCCAGACCCCATCGTGTGCGCATCGTTCAGGAGTACCTTGAAGAGGTTGAAGTCTCTCGAATGGAATGGCCAGCAAGAAGTCCATATCTCAAGCAGATTGAGCAGGTTTGGGACAACCTCAATAGAAGGCTGAGAAGTTCTGAAAATCATCCAGCTACTCTTTATCACTTAGGAATCCAACTCGGAGAAATCTGGGAAGGATTAGATCAGAACATTTTAAGATCACTCATTTTGAGTATGAAGCGTCGTTGCCGCGCATTTCAGTATTTTGAAAATTGTTCATTTCGCTTCTTTCACATAAGATTCGGTGAAATCCTGAATTTTTCTTCCATATAATGTGTTTTGTTTCGTTCAAAACCTTCCCCAGAGAACATAAAAAATAAGTTATAAAGTCAATGTGGAGTTAACTTTCATTAAAATTGAGATTTTCAGAATGTGCTTTAATTTTTTTGCTCAGTATATGTATAATATGTATAAAACACATTATACACGTAGTTCAGCCAAATATATTTGTAGGCTCTAGAAAATGCTTCGACAGGTTAATCTTTTGACACCAAATAGAAATGGGTCAGTTTATTCATGATCAGAATTGCAAAACCTTAGCAATGATGAGTCAATCGAACCCAATAGATATTTGAGAATCTTGAAGGGGTTGATAAATTCATGACCTCGCAGTCGAAAGGCATCAAAAGATTAACTTGTCCAAGCATTTTCTAGAGCTTACTTACGTCAATATTGGTCAGTAGGTACTTTTTCACGTGGGCCACCCAGTATAATAAGTATTGTATGTATATTTTCGAAACGGAAAAAAATTATGATTCTTTCTGAGTCCTAATCACTATTATTTTCATCAGAGAACACAGAACTTTTTATTTCAGCTCAGCAAGAAAACCTCTTGGAAAAACTCAGTACGCTACTAGATTACTATGAAAAAAGTGTCTGCATAATGTTTTCATTTCAACTTCCTAGCATAAACAGAAACGTAGATAATGACCAAAGTTGAAATCGCCCAAATTTCAATTTTGCCCATTAATTCGAAAAATAAGATAGAGTAATGTAGTTTATAGCATTATCAGTTTCTCTAAAAAGACGACCGTAATGTGTCATTCATTTTCCTCTATCTCTTTTGGTTAAACAGTTGTAGCTCAGGTATCACCAATTCCGTGGTGTCGGGGAGAAAGAGGATAAGTCCATTATTGAGAATGTCCAGGAAAATTATTTGAAGTTTGATTACAAATTACAAATCCTCCAGAATCAAGACAAATCTCGTTTTGCTCAAAGATGGACTTATCTCCTTCATCCCCGGCACCATTGAATTGCTTGAAGTTTCATAAAAAATTACAAATCGTCGAGAATCAAGACGTATCTCGTTATGCTCAGAAATAGACTTATCTCCTTTTTCCCCGACACCACGGAATTTCGCCCACCCTGTACAAATACTCGACCTCAGGGAATATCGAATAGTAGAGGAAAGTGCTCTGATAAGTTAGCACCTCCAAATGAGAATTTTATAAACCAAAATTTCAAGGTCGTTCGTTCATCGTGGATCCTTTTTTGTTAAATTTTTTAAAATTTATTCTATAAGTAATTCTCCAATTTATTAACAGCATCCCGATATTACGGAAAAGTATTTCAAACTTAAGAATCGTTCTACCAATATTCGCCTTGCTTTGTTCACCCTGTAATTTCATTAACATATTTCAATCTTGAGATGTGTGCTCAGAATATATTTTCTTGAGAAAAGAGATAAGGGTTAAGGGTTTCTTCGAGAAGTTGGATTTCACTCTGACCATACATATGATTCAGGTGGTGAGGAAACTTACTTCTTCACTTTGGGTAGGGATGCTACCCTTGTTTCCCTCCGTGATTTCAGAATATTACCCAATGCATATCTAAAGAGCTCTTCTTTTGGAGGTATAGTGAAATCAACACAATTCTGGATCATGGCCGGCAGGGCCGTCTTTAACCTCTTGGAGGCCCTGGGCACATTAGGATAATGGGGCCCCTACCTACAATACCACATACAAAATACAAATACAGGGGAAGTCCCTATCGCCGAGTAGGTTTATTCACGACACACATAGACACGGTAATTTAATTATCAACTCGCGGGAATTTTGCCGATTTACGGAATTTCGGTAGTCGAAAGGGAGAAGGGATTTTTTGCCTGAAATCCCCTGAAATTTCTTGTGGTGGCGTGGCACAAAATTAGGCCACCCCTCATCGGGCCTCCCCTCTATAGATCTATTATTCTTGATAAGATTTTTTGACCCAACATTTGGAACACCCTGTGATGAGTTTTTCAAAATTCTAGAAATGTACAATATTTCCACAGTCTTCGACTTCAAAGATGTGAAAACGGTTTGTGCTTAAGGTATCTAGATTAGGAATATCAAACATAATACCGAATACTCTTTTCTCTCTTTTTCTTTAGGTTTTTCTCGATATTTTGGAAAGTATTTCGACGAATGCAACGATTTGAGTACGAATGTATTCAGAATTGCATACTCTGTCAAATTCGAAAACAAAAAAACAGAAAAAAAAATGTTGAAAAATTTTTTTTCGCTCCCTGTATAACTGAAAGTGGTCAGGCTCCAAGAATATTTTAGCTCGGTAGATAATGTCAAACAATATCATAATCCCAATTTTCATATTTCAAATAAGTCTAGTTTTCCAGAAAGGCCTAATAGGCCGTCGAACTTGGTACACCCTGTATATTGAATAACGAAAATTTCTAAACAAAATAATGTAAATTCTGATATAAAAGTAACTAGTTACTACACCATTTCCAATTGTAATTCAGAAATCGTCAATTGACATTCAGATAACATCACTTGTATTTCAGATTAGTCAATTGTATTTCAGAAAACATCAAATGTTATTCGGATTTGTCAATTGAATTTCAGAAGATATCAAATGAAATTCAATTGAGTGATCCGAAATACATTTGACGCTTTCTGAAATTAAAGTGACTAATCTGAAATACACTTGACGGTTTCTGAATTACACTTGGAAATGGTAAGAATTTGAAAAAAATTTTATAACAAAATTGCATTCACCTTTTTTATTTTTTTGTGCAAACATATCCATCAACTTGTCGATAACCAAGCTTCTGGCCACTTCTTGTTCAAAGCTGAGTAAGCTCAAAAGTCTGATAGACGTGTTTGCGACACGTTTAAGAAGAGTCCCGAAAAACTTGACGGTATATTAAAAAACCCTTGAAAACAGGGTAGCACATGGAGAAATTGAGTGATAATTCAAATTTCGAATTGAATTACTGAAAAACTCATATGTTTTTTTATAATTTACGAGCATTTCTCTATTTTTCAGGAATGATAATTGTACCTTCTTTGTATGAGTTTTGTTTTATATATCATATGAAAAATCTCGTGAACCGGCAAGTTCAATAGAATAAAATTATTGGGGCGTCATTTTATGCTTTTAGTTTGACTTGGGGGCCCCTTTGGTGCCGAACCTCCCTGCACCGCGAGTTCTGCGGGGCGCTCTGATACGCCACTGATTTCTTGTCTTGTAGCGCTGTCTGAAATTATGTAGTTAAATGCGGATATCCTTGGAATCTTCCCAATGATACAGAATGTGATCAACAACCCGATTCGAATAGATGTTTTATGGTTAACCACCCCAACAAATAACACAAACTAATAATTGCTCTTATCTAGTGTATACCAGTATGAATGAGCAAAGGTCATAAAAATTGCAATCTTTGAGAACTTGTTGATAAAAACTCTGAATTCCAATCCATTTGGAATTATTGTGAATGACTTCCGCCGTTTTACCTGAAGGTAATTTTAGTACGCGAAAGGGAATTTTGAAAGAAAGAACAGTTTAGGTCTTTTCGAAGAAATCAGTTCTAGAATAATATAGGGGAATTGTCTATGAAATGGGAAATTTGCATTGAGGAAATTTTCGATTCGGAACAATTGATCTGAGCGGGGCCCCTATCGATCGCGGGGCCCTGGGCACTTGCCCAAAGTGCCCTAGGCTAAATAGGGGCCTGATGGCCGGGAAGATGCCGTCTATGCCTAAAGACTTGAAGAGCCGAAAGCTCTTTATCCCTAATTTGATTTTTTTCTGGTGTGAATAATCTCCCATGTTTCTGAAAGTCCCACTTGAAGGGTTTATGCAATTTCATAGCGGTGAACATCATCACTGGTGCCAATCTGCTTATAACCAAGAAAATGATCCTCTAGCAGAACTCTCAAGGCGAGTTTATGTTTGCCAGAAACTTATTCCCTAATTCCTCAACTCTTGCCCTTAACATCAATTCTTAGCGTAAGAGAACAGTTAACGTTACTGGAAAGCATAAACTTGCCCTTGGGCAAGGTTTTCTTCAGAATCATTTGTGAGGTTCCTTCATCCAATTCGGTTACAATGACCTTTGGATTGTGCTTTCTGAAGTATTGTTGCGGGAGCTGTTTTTAACTATTGCCTTATGGAAGTTTCTCCAGGACTGACTTTTGGTTTTCCTGACCTCTTCGTTGTTGTGTATCAGAGCCAATCAATAGGCATCGAAACTTCCTTTACATTTGGTTCTATTTCAGGCTTTCCTTGCCTTTTTATAAGTGTTTATTCTACCAGGGAACGTCTCTGAGGGTCTTTTTCATTCTGAGAGGACGTCTGTTTCAATATGCTTTCTTCAGGCATGATGCGAAATGACCAGAGGCATTTTCTATCTCCTCTATAGAGCTTGAATTGTATTTCAGGCCTTCCTGTTTTGACCTGACCTCAGATCATTTCCAATAAGTCTTTCTAGGTATCCTGCTCACAACATTAGCCGAAGCAATGGCTTCAATTTCAAATTTTATTGCTACATTGATGTCTCATTCGAAACCTTCCACCTCTTGACCATCTCGGAAACATTTGGTGTTACCAGCGTGAGGTATAAAACTTCCCTTTTATTCTCGTTCAAAAAGTTTGGACAATCAGCTCCATTCACTACTTTAATTTTATGAGAAAATAGAAAATCAAGCATACTACGTGGTGTGGTTTTTGAAAATTATCTCTGAAATTTAAGTGTCGAATTCAAATCGAATAAATTGACTCCAAAACATTCTTTAACAAAAACGGTAGCCTCCGTTGAGGGGATTGCTGAGCATATTTTACGAGAAAAAAGTGATTTGGTGATGATATACATTCAAATGAATCACGGATTTCTCTTGAGTCCTTGAGTTGCATTTTAGGACCTAAATTGATGCCAAGATTTCTCTATATTTTGATCTCTAGGATAACCCCCTGAAATTAAAAAATGCTCCGATCCGAACACCCTCTATATGAGCAGATTACTGACTTACAGCTGAATGAATTCTTCTTTTTCTTCATCCTGTGTGTTTTCATCAATGGTTTCCTAGCTGCAACAGGGATGATTCAGACCAGCTGATAACATCTGACATTCTGCCTACGTGGTCTCTCCATTCCCTTCACTGATTTCTTGCCCATCGCACCACATCTTGGATGTCACATATGTTCTTTATTCCATCACTTCTCTCGTGGTCAAATAAGCTGCTCCACATGATTTAGGAATATTGACTTATATTGCAAATAAATATAGTTTAAATGAGATTTTGTAATGAAAATTCATATTAATATGATTTCAAGTTGCAGGAAATAATATTAATTTTAGCCTGTAGGTCTGCAGGGTGGTTAAGATAAATCGAGTAAAATAACAAAATTTTATTACCCTAGAATTCAAGCATTTTAAGACTTTCAATACAATGTATGGCCTCCACGGGCATCAATAACATCTTGACATCTTCTTTGCATACTACACACGAGGTTGTTGAACATTTCTTGAGGAATTTAGTTCCATAAACGGGACAGAAGCTCTCCCAGATCATTTAAGGATTCTGGGGTAGGCTAATGATTATCTAATCTTCTTTGGAGCATATCACATGCATGTTCTATGCAATTCAAATCTGGTGAGGGCAGAGGTATTGGTAAATGTGGAATACCAAACTCCTCGAGCGCATTCTCAAATATGGCTGCATGGTGCGGTCTAGCGTTATCGTCCATAAATTGAAAAGTTTCACCAATAGCAGCGTGAAAATTTGGCAAAACATTGTCAGTGACATGCTCCCCATAGTGTAAGGGGGTGGTAAACCATGGGAATTATTGATTTTTCAATTCACATAGTTGAAAATGAATGTAAATACAATGTTGCGAACGGAATTATCAGAGAACTGATATCCGATCCTCAATGACTTAGACTTCTAGAGATAAACGAATAATTTCTTTTCGGAATATGTGAAATGAAATATTCTCCAAACCTTTTTATCAGTTATTATAAATAGTCGTACGAACAGGGCTTCTCTTTGGGATCTCAGCAGAAAAGTCGTGAGATGGAAAATTGAGTATTTGGTCAATGGTCGGGCACGCCTAATTTAGAGAAGGAGAAAAAATATTTGACTTCAACCAACCTGATTAGTACTATCCAAAAAGTTAAGGTTGGAGACCACCCTCCAGAGCAAATTGGTTTCCTAAGAGAGCATTCGGTAGAACTGGGGACGACGGTTTCGTGAGGTTCTCCAGGTTGCTCGGAGGAAGGTCGGAGAGTGTATCTGGGGATTCCGGGCGGAAAGCACATCCTTAGATAACTCGGGTGATGGTTGAAGTCCGTCGAGAAAACGGTAAAGTCCTAATTTTGGTAATTGGGAAATATTAGGTAGTTTCCAGGAGCGAAACGGGTAACGGTTAAAGTCCGTTGAGGGAAAAAGAGTAAGGGTTTATTTTCGTGGTTGACGATATATAAGGTAGTTGCAAGGAGTGAAAAAACCGAAGTAGTAGGTTTTTGAAAAAAAGGAATTTTCTGTGTTATTCAGTTAGGATTTTCGAGTCGGGAAGAGCGATCGTAAATTACGGTAGTTATTGCGAAACGGGAGTGAAGCGTTTCGGGAGTGGTTATTTCAGAGATATTTCCACGAGGGAAATCAAAAGGTCAAAACTTTTCAATTTCAATTGTTGAGGATAGTTTGGGTCCAAAAGTCTTGCAATCTCTCACCTCTCATCAACTCACATCTTATTCTCTTATTATTATGTTATTTTGGATTTTCGGTAATAAGGTAACCCAGTGAATAGTGAGCTTATATTATTTTTGTATGAAATTGTGTTAGACAGTCTGAGGTACGGATGTATTAATTAGTTATTTCATTATCTTTTTGTTTTTGTTGGTTTTTGAGAAATAGGTTTTTATGTAAGTTACTTCACTGGTTTCAATTATCCCTAGAAACTGAAAACTCTCTACGAGAAAAATAATACTAAGTCCTTCTCTTTTGCAGAAGGCCTTCCCATACTCTCTTCGTGGTGGAGAGAGCCAAATTTTGTTGTTAGGTTGACGTGAAGCCGCTCTCATCGTCAACCTCCTTAACATCTCGACAACCCCGTATGAACAAAGTCACTTTTTATTATAAAAAGGACAAAGTTCATATAGGGGTGTCTATTACACCATACCATAACACTACCCCCTCGGAATGGATGGACTTCTTGGACATAGCGACGATCACGGTGTATACGTGGGATTGTCCATACCCTATTACGTAGATGTAGGCTTCCTTCTCGCCGAAACGGTGATGAAACGATCCTGAGCAGGTGTTGTTTTTCGTCGCCCACCAAGCCTTGGTCTTCCCAACACGGAACCTGTCTCCCTGAACCTGTTCCAAAGTCGAGATATCAGCCTTTCCTCTACAACAACCTGAGTGAGTCCACCCTGTAGCATTCCATATGCAAAGAACCAAACTTCAGAAAGAAGGCGACCAGATTGACGAAATGTCTCTTACTGATTTTTATTGGATCGATTCAAGTTGTTGTTGAGTTTTAAATGATTTTAAGCGATTTTCTCGAAGCTAACATACTTTTCAAAACGATTGAATACGATATCCCTAACTCTTGTGGAGCAGTATATAATATGTGTACTGCTATTGACTTCAATGTTCGCATTTCAGTAGTTCTTAGAAGCCATTCTATAAATTATTTCATAGAAAAATTTGTAGAGTAACAATGTAGCTTACCTCCATTCTTAATTTTTTTCTCAATATAAGTTTGAAATTATTTCTTTTCTCTTAGACAGAGTATTGAGTACAGGATGAATGGAAATTTACTTATTTCAAAAAGAAATCGTATTTTTTTGTACACTGGGGACAAATAAATCTATTATTATTATTATTATGTACATCTTCTAAAATACAGAATCAGAAATGGCATGAAGTTTTTTGTATTGACCTTGACAAAAAAGGTTTTTTTAATGAATTCAATAATCGATGAAAGACCTGTGAGCCTATAATTTGGGGATAGTATTCATTTCCATGATAACTATTAAACTATTTATCTATGTTTCGAAAACTTGATTGAAGGTTGTCTTTTCATCTCCCACATAAAGGAAGAATATTGATTTCAAAAAAAGGATTCGTTGTTTTTTCTCTCCTTTCCCAACTCTGATTCAGCCGGTCTTGACATGGAGTACAGTTACTGCGTTTGGCCGCCTACTTCAGACTAGATCTTTCACCAATTTTGGTGCGCCCCTGGTATTTCTCTACCACCCGTGTCAAGGAGGGCTTTTTAATCTGCTATCTGGAGAGGCAGTCAGAGGGATCAAGTAGAATCCCACAAAAATTAACCTCAGCATTTTCACTGAAATTAATTTGAAAATTAAAATTTATTTCGAATAAATTTGGTGTTCATCAAATGCAAGGTCAGAATTCGGTAATTCTCAAGATAATTATTATAATCGGTGATTCAGGTTGAGGAAATATAGCTTCAGAAAATCAACGAGTGGAAACAGAATTCATGAGATTTACAATTTAGCTGTTTCTCAATTTTTAGTGAACGGTTAGGAAGGTGAGCTTCAGTGAGGTGAGTTGGTACAGGTCAAGGAATAAATATCAATGAGAAAAGCCTATGAATATAACAACTTTTATTTATGCAGTATGATTATTTTGATAGTTGATCAACTACGTCATTTCGGAATAAGTTTAAAGTTCATTTCATTCATAACGAATCATGTAGGAGATTTTCGCGTTTTGGAAAGTTTTGTGTAATACAAGAATATTTTCCGGACATTAACTCTAATTATAGGATTGTCTCCACCTATTGAATGAAGAAAATTGATTGGGTACACCCATTACTTTTTTCATTTTCCGGCAACGATATATTATTATGCAAGTTTCTGCAATTTCCTGACTTCAGAAAATTGTACGCGTATATACCTGCATGTCAGATTATTATCACTTTCACAAGTAAGTAGGTCAAATCATCCATGGAATATCGGATGATGCGAATAATGCTTGATCTTGAAAACATTCATTATATTCGTTATAATTTCGTTCAAATTTTGCCGGCCGGCACATTCATTTTTTCTCCTCACGAATCAATAAGGAAATGTTTGTGCAGTCTCGTGTCGTAAATATTAATAAGAAGATTCTTCAGATTTCCTGGTTAATTACGAAAATGCAAAGTAAGTCAGCCAAGCCTTTTTTTTTCTGACAAAAATTGTTTTATATGATTGTGTCCCAATTGTGCTAATTTGTCCCGGTCAGATTTCCAGAAAAAAATCAACATGTTTTCCCTCATAAGGAGAAAATAAAAAAAAATAATAAATTGGTCCAGCATTTCTGACAGAAAAAACTGAGAATGAAAGCTACAGATATAATCATAAAGCTCATGAAAATGATATGATGAAAGATCATCAATGTGAATGATTATTTGTTATATTTTACTTGAACGGTGCAATTAATACTCAAGTAATGAAGGGTATGAGTCATAAATAAATATATTTTCTTCACTTCAGACTGTATAAGCATTGACACCGAGAATAGGGAATTGTTGATCAAGAGGGATCAAAAATTAGTACTAAGGGCCGGTTGGTCAATACGAATTTAACTCAGAATAACACTGGTTTGAGCTGAACGAATGATTGAGAACTATCAGCTCTTGTTCAATCACAGTTTTGAGTATTGGTAATTCATTTTCTATTGGTTAAGTTTGGGGATTATGGGGAGTTTAACGTATTGTTTCTGACCTCAAGGTTTCAACGATTCTAGAATAAAATAAATAATTAACCATCAGGTATGTTATTAGTAATAGTTCATGTATTTTCCAACTTATTAGAACGTTGAAAAGAAGAATACTCCATATGTTGAGTTGGTTTCAATGATGGATATATAGAGGCAAGGATGATGAAGAATTTGTCATTTGGCTTCGCAGTCGCGAAAAGAATTGGGCGTTTCCATCACTTGCTTGGGAGCCTTGCTCTAGGGCCACTGCTAAAATCTTATGCATTGAAAGAGGATGTGAGCAGTTACTTTAGCATTTAGCTGGAGATGAAGAACTTTCCTTTTGACGCTACTAGATGTCGCTATTTATGTGTAGATACTTAAACGGCTACTGGTTGATTCAAAACTAGAAATTTTTCATAATGATTTCATCTCTGAAAGATGTGGGACACGCAGTTCTTTTTAGCATGGAGATGTGAAACTTCCCTATTGACGATGTTCCTACTTGTAATATTTTACTCCGAAGCCTTAAACTAGTTGCTTCAAAAGTACAAGTTTTCTACAAAGATTTTGTCTCTGAGGGATGTGGGATACCAATGATGCCCAATAAGGCTGAAACCAGTAAATATCTTTTCTCTCAGTGACACAATCTAATATCATTTCTCCAGCCTCATAATAAAAGATCTGTCAAAATATGAATTGAAAATGGTATCAATTTTGATTAAATACATTTTGAATTTATCTATGTTTCAAAATGGTTCTGAAATGGCCTTTGTATAGGCAAGGATTTTTTTGTTTTTTCTATTTGTTCTTTTTCTTGAGACAAATATGTGTATCAGCGATATAACTCAGGTTTAGATAATCAATAGTTATTTCTTTTCTTAACCACGTATGATCTATATAATCAACTGTTAAATATTATATATCCAGAAAGAACAGCAGAGCTTGGAACTGATGAATCGTATAATGAGAAGCATCATATGAATAAGAAAACGAGTGTTTATTAGCAAAAATTAGGTACCTAAAGATATGGAGAATGAATTCTTCAGCCAAGTGCTGTTTCATTCTTTTTCGTTACTGAATTTATATTGGGAATCTAGATAAAGACTATGAATGTAGAGAACTGAATTTAGAAATAGGTGTCAAAGGGTTGAATGATTCAACAAATGTATATATTTGGAATCGTTTCATCATAATAGGTTAATAGGAGAATATAGAACCAATTCTTCCATATGACAATATTTCCAAAATCTTTCTATATTTTTTCAGAAGTTAATCCAATAGAAAAATATAATCACACTCTTCATCAATAGAAACTTATTATTTCAGAGTTTTAATTCATGGTCTTGGTGTCACACCTCCGATTTGGACGATAGATCTGATGATTCTTTAGAAATTCACTTTGAACTCCACTTCTGTTTTCATTACACTTAGCATCCGAGCATTCGAAGAAGAAAATTGAATGTATAATACACTCCCTATTTCATAGAACTTATAAGATTCAGTCAGTAGGTAGGTGATGTTTGTTATATCGTCGGCCTAATTCGTAAACCTGCCAAATCCATTCTGAAACAATTGACTTAGCAGGTTAATGAATTAGGCCGACGATATGTGATATTGGCATATCCAGCACCTGTTTTAATTTTTCTCCATTTCGTTTCATTCAAAGCGAATAATGAAACGGTCCTCAAAACCGAGAATGAAATATTGATATATCAAGATCAAGATATAAACAGAAGTTATAGCACATTCTCGGAATCATGTCAAGTCATAGTACCTATATTCTAAAACAAGTTCCAGAATGGGCTCCTATTCAATACGAATGCAAAATCCGAAAAGGAGCGAGTTTTTGGAAGTATGAGTGTTGGAATTGTCTTCTGCCACGAGTATTAGACAACATTTTCTCTCTTTCAGTCAAGTTTTGTGAAATACTCTGGAAATTCATATAAAAATTCAGATTCAACATCCTTCCGAAATTTGACAGATTACGGAATTTGAATTGATTTTATTTGAAAATTGATAGGATCGGTGGTCAGTACTGACAACCACAAAACGAAAAATATAACTGAATATTTCCCTCCTGTCAAAAACTTCATGTTGATAAAATGCAATTATCGAAAATTACAGCGATAATTGCATTGTGGAGAGCGAAAGATCCCTGCGATAATTGCACTGCTCGTATCCATAGCAATTTCTTCCGATTATTTCCCTCCTGTCAAAAACTCCATGTTGATAGAATGCAATTATCGAAAATTACAGCGATAATTGCATTGTAGAGAGCGAAAGATCCCTGCGATAATTGCACTGCCCGTATCCATAGCAATTTCGGGAAATATTCCCCCGAATTGCACTCGTGCATCAAAATGACCTGATAATTCTGCATTCCAACGTGTTGTCTTTGAAAAACTGCATTCGGTCATTTTCATTTTTGGAAAAAATTTTCTCCAAAAATAAAAATGAACTCATGCAGTTTTTTGACAACACGCTGTCATGCAAAATTATCGGTAATTTTGATGCACTTGTGCAATTACTTCCGAAAACGTTGCTCCAATGAGTTCATTACAGTACTACTTTCAGTACTGTAACATACTAATACTGAAATTGAGAAATCAAATTTACAAAGCTTGACCAGAATGTAATAAACGTTGAACCACTTAACATTTTATCTCAACGTATCTCAAGTATCATAGAATCATTTATCATTCAAGATAGTTATTTCTTCGAAGTACCTATACCACGAGAAGAGCTGGTTGAAGCAGAATATTTCTATATTAATTGAAAAAAAAGTACAAAATGGTGCATGCGCCAACTAAAGGCGAAAAAATACAATAGAATTTTTCAAGATCAAACCCTAATAAATGAGGAAGTGAGTATTTTAGAAAGAATTTCAAATATTATAACTGGAAAAAAAGCTTTGACTAATACTGCTAGAAGAATTTACCGAAGATTATCTAAGGAAAAAGTTCGAACCGAATACTGACTCATAAATAATATCATGCAAGACATATTTATATATATACAGAGCAACTGCTCTCTCATACTAAATCCAATTATGCCAGACCGATTTTTTTGTCCAGGTAGTTTTATCCGGCAAAATCGGAGCCGCAAGTATATTGCTATCCTTATCCAAAAAAAAATAATTACAGAATGTTGCATGCGCGAACCATATATAAAATGAATTTTTCCGCTGTTCTCAACTTGAGTTTCCCATAATCAAAACTGTTTAAAAAGGAACATCAAATTCAAGCATTCCTGAATAATTCGAAAAATGTTTTTATTAATACTGATTGAAGAATTTATCGGAAATTATCTAGGGAAACAGTTCCTGGTATGTGAATTTCAAAGTCAACTTATTCGCGATATCAGTAAACTTTTCAGCCAGTGATTTTTCCAATATGGGTTTAATTTCGTTCAGGAATAGCTCCGTGTTTTCTCCAATAACTTCGTCTGTTGCTTTGGCAATTACAGGATCATCTCTGAACAGGTTTTCCAATCTTATAGCGGACTTCCCAAAATACAATTTCAAATGCATTTTGTCGAATTTCAGATATTCCTTTCCATCGATGGTTGTCGTGTGGCCTTTCATGATGCAGTCGAAGGAATAATCAGCTGAAAGATAACGAATGAAATAAATTAATTGAGAAATACTGTTGACATAAAGGTATGTAAAATTAATATTTGAATTTTCTAAAGAAAGTCTTGTCAGAACAGCTTAATATTGTACTTGTCCAGTAGACAGTATATAAGATTTATATTTGAAATACAGAGACAATAATCTATGGTTATATCTGTATTGCTGTAAGCTTTCAAGACTTCATTTTGTTCCTTTATAAGGTGAACAAAAATATATCAAGCAGGTCTTTATAAACTATGAAACGAAGCAATTAGGGGAAAATTGTTCATTTACAATAGGGAAACAAATATTACAATAAGTGATATACAGGGTGGGATATCCATAACTTTCCACCCCAAATTTTGAGCTTTGGGATGGAATGACGAAAATACGCTCGGGCAGGTTAAATTTTTTGATATCACTACCCCTCTAGCCGCAACCCCTAACAGCTCTCATTTTTGAATGGGGAAAAGGGGTCGAGCACCTTCTTGGGAAGGCAATTCAATTTCCTGCATGAGTGTATTTTTTTCATCGCTTTATTATTAAAAAGAGTATTCCATCAATAACTTTCACACGCCGAATTTGGTTCTTTGAGATGGAAAAAACGCTCGGACGGGTCAAAAAATGAATTCTATATCACTTGCTGTCAGGGAAGCGGCTAGAGGGGTAGTGATATCGAATTTATTTTTTGACCCGTCTGAGGGTTTTTTCATCTCAAAATCCAAATTCGGCGTGTGAAAATTATTGATGGAATTCTGAGTCCCTCTGTATAATAAAAAAGCGATAAAAAAATACACTCATGCAGGAAATTGAATTGCCTTTCCAACAAGGTGCTGCTCGACCCCTTTTCCCTATTCAAAAATGAGAATTGTTAGGGGTTGCGGCTAGAGCGGTAGTGATATCAAACTCGTTTATTTGTCTTCCTTTTAACAAAATTTGATCTGTTCGAGCTTTTTTTCGTTATTCCATCCCAAAGCTCAAAATTCGGGGTGGAAAGTTATGGATGGCCCACCCTGTATGTTATAAAGATGATGAATTCAAATAGAATATTGAGATAAATAATTCCTGAAAAATATCCACTTACTGAAATTTCCGTTTATTGGCCCTACTCCCTTATATTTTAGGAGAAGAATGTTCATATCGATGTCGTAATCTCCTTCAAAATGCAGGTATGGTATGGTTACTTTGAAAGCAAACCTCTTCTTCGCTACATTCGGTCTGAAATTATGGATAGTATGAAATTGACTTGTATATACTCATGAAAAATAATTTCATTATTTTCAAATAATAACAGAAACTCCGAGAAGTATCTGTTAATTGCCAATATGAGATGAAATATTGAATTTCAGTCGTTACGATATCAACCCTATTTAGCCAATTTAAGAGTCGTGTGATATATAAAAATTTATGTTCGCGTAAGTCAAAGACGTTATCTGTCCCACATGTCCTTTTTTGCAGGTAGTGGTTTGTGTTCGCGGATTTCGAAGCTTGAAGTTTTCTCCCTCTAACTGAACCTACACATGCGACGTATTCAAGAGGAGTGTAAGTTTTTCGACGGTGGTATTTGGTAGTAAGTTTTTCGATAGTGAGAGTTTCGGTCTTCGATATTCAGAGTTTAGGTTTGTATGCCGGTGTTTCTGAGAATTTCTCCTACTTCACATAAATTTGAGATTTCCTTATGTAAGGTGAATTTACATCTATAGGATTGGTATGATCCATTTCATTCACTTGTCCGAACAACCAGTAATATTTCCTGTGCTCTGCGATCCCGAATTCGTCTTCTCAGTTCCTCCTTTTTACTAAAAGGAATGAAGAAATATCTTCCAATGGTTAGTTCCCACTGTCTCATCAGTATCTAATCCTGAGTACTCCCCTCTCATAATTCTTCGCATCGTGTACTATCGAGCCCTGGTGGTGGACCTATCATTGATTTGATACTCCATCGTCCCTCAAGTGAAGTTCGGTCGATTGGTTCTTTTTTTTAACTTTTAGCGAGGACCATCGTGCAAACTTCTCCATCAGCCTTAACTTCTCGCCGGGGCTACTATCTTATCAGATATACTTTCATCCACTTCTCTCAACCTCATTTTGGTGGATACGCCGACGTACGTTACGACACAGTCCGGTTTATTTTGATCCCGATCGGGACTACTGGATAGGATCCTAGCGGGACGATAGTTCGTAGGCATTGTAGACCGCTTTTCACTTTTCACCCGTCGCTTTGTATGCTTTTCACTTAAGATATTTGTCCTGCTGACCATCGCTTACCCCACTTATGCTTTACATACACCCCCTGCTCACCTCGCGTCATTCTCATGCGTTCGTCACTTCATCGTATTTGCTTTGTAGTGTTTTAATTTGTATATGTAACCCCAAACTGATAGTGAACCCTCTGCTACCTTAACTACTATTTGGTCAAAGTTTTTTCTATTTAGTAGCGAGTGTTATAACTTTTTGAAAAAGTAAAGAGAGGTAGAAAGTTTGCAAAATTATCAGCAGCTTGAGTTTCAGAATTTTTTTCTTTCAAAAACTGGCTTCAGAATTTGAAATACTGAAAGTTTTGTAATTCTTACCCTTGTCGAATAGTCTTTTCAAGCTGCTAGTATTATAGTCTAAGATCCCAGGGCCCCCAGACGTTACTTATTTTTGAAGTAACGAATTTCACAGTATAGATAGTTTTATATGTGTTTAATAGTGTGTGCATACTCGCTATCTTGGCTAGGCGGCCCGTTCATAGGTAGAAGGTAGAGAAGATAGACAAAAACATACCGAATTTTTCTCGAATTCGAAGAACTGATTTTTATGTATGTCACGCAGAATATTATAAATAAATAAATATTTCATATTGCCAGACCGTTTCCGTGGGCCGTTATTATTGCCAGACGCTTTAAATTTCAATAAAAAAAAATCACAGTTAGAAACATTGTTGCGAAATGGCCAGATTCAGCACTTTTGTTGAATTCGAAGCACTGATTCTTATATATGTAACGCAAAATATTATAAAAATAAATATTTCATATTGCCAGACCGTTTTCGTGAGCCGTAATTCCTCCCAGACGCTCTAAACTTCATTGAAAAAGAAAAACTTTTTTACAGCCAGACTTATCCCAACGGCCAAACATTCTGCCAGACACAATCAAAATTTTGTTAGGTCCCTAGAAACTATTAATTTTTTTGCCTACAAAGTATATGTTTTCAACATCAAATTATGGTAATGACAATTTATTATTATAATTATAACAGAAATAAAAAAATATGATCTGTTTCATCTTAATCTTAATCTTCATTGTCAGCTTCACTCGATGGTTAACTGTGGGTTCTTTGAATTTCCTCAAGTTGGTAGAACCTGCCTTGTGGGCCGTAATTCCTCGCATACACTTCATAGGCAAAAAATTCATAGTTTCTTGGAAATTAATATAAATTCTGATTGTGTACTGGCAGAATATTTGGCCCTTGGGATTGGTCTGGCTTTCCACAAAAGGAATTGAAATAATTCCCCAAGGATTATATTCAAAATTGAAGACTTTATAAATAAGAAAGGTTCATTTTTTTAATGAAATTCAAAGCGGCCGACGAAAACAGACTGGCAATATAAAATATTTATTTGTTATAATATTCTGCGTGTAATATATGAGAATCAGTGCTTCGAATTTAACAAAAGAGCTGAATCTGGCCATTTCGCAACAATGTTTCTAACTGTGATTTTTTTCAAATTTAAAGCGTCTGGGAGGAATGACGACCCACGGAAACGGTCTGGCAATATGAAATTTTTATTTTTTATAATATTTTGCGTTACATATAATAAAATCAGTGCTTCGAATTTAACAAAAGTGCTGAATCTGGCCATTTCGAAACAATGTTTGTAACTGTGATTTTTTTTTTAATTTAAAGCTTCTGGGAGGAATTACGACCCACGGAAATGGTCTGGCAATATAAAATTTTTATTTTTTATGATCTTCTGCTTGACATATATGTGAATCAGTGCTTCAAATTTAACAAAAGTGCTGAATCTGCCCATTTCGTAACAATATTTCTAACTGTGATTTTTTTATTTAAATTTAAAGCGTCTGGGAGGAATTACGGCCCACGGAAACGGTTTGGTAATATTAAATATTCAATTTTTATTATACTCTGCGTGACATATATAAAAATCAGTGGTTCGAATTCAACAAAAGTGCTGAATCTGGCCATTTCGCAACAATGTTTCTAATTATGTTTTTTTCATTGAAACTTAAAGAGTCTGGGCGGAATCACGGTCCGCGGAATCGGTCTGGAAATATAAAATATTCATTTTTTATGATATTCTGCGCGACATATATAAAAATCAGTGCTTCGAATTCAACAAAAGTGCTGAATCTGGCCATTTCGCAAAAATAGATTTTTTTTAAAATTTAAAGCGTCTGGGAGGAATGACGACCCACGGAAACGGTCTGGCAATATGAAATTTTCATTTTTTATAATATTTTGCGCGACATATATGAAAATCAGTGCTTCGAATTCAACAAAATTGTAAATCTGGCCATTTTGCAACAATATTTCTAACTGTGATTTTTTCATTGAAATTTAAAGCGTCTGGGAGGAATTACGGCCCACGGAAACTGTCTGGCAATATGAAATATTTATTTCTCATAATATTCTGCGTGACATATAAAAAAAATCAGTTCTTCGAATTTAAGAAAAGTTCGGTATGTTTTTGTCCACTTTTTATACCTGCTACCTGCGAACGGGCCGCCTAGCCAAGCTAGCGAGTATGCACACTCTATTTAACACATATAAGACTGTCTATGCTGTAAAATTCGTTACTTCAGAAATAAGTAAGGTCTGGGGGCCCTGGGATCTTACTCTATTAGGTTTTATTTTTGTGAATAATTTTTATTGATTAACGATTAACATGCCCTCAAACTCGTTATATCGAAAAAAAAGAAATCTACGAGCTCTAATCCGACAAAATTCTAAAAACAATGAAAAAAATTTGTATTTTGAAAAAAATAATGGAAATATAATAAGTATTTCCATAACGGTTAAGTGTCGGACACCATATCACACAATCAAATTCATCAGAAATGTATGTATATTTTGCAGTTATATCCTACCTGACTTCCAGGACTTTGAAATCGGATGGACCCCAAACCTTCACGTTTGTTATGTTAGCATCAAGCTTGGCTCCACTTGGTCCGCTTCTCAACTTAATCTCGTCCAGAAAGAGTGGCTCAATGGGAGGAACCCCCAATTCTGGAATCCCTGTTTTCAGATATGGCCTTATAGAGTCCACGGAATTCATAATACATTGTGGCAAATTCGGATCTGTAGACTTGCACACCTTAATGTAGTCGGCTGTAAAAAAGTTGCTCTGATTATGTTAATGACGTCAGAATCAAGGTGAGTTTCACAATACTTTGATTGTACGATCAGAAAACCTTACGTTGATTTGAACTAATCGAATGACTTGAAATTTCAACGAATCTCTGTCTCTGTGGCTCCAATCATGTTGACAGCGCCTAATCAGGCAATCAAAGTTTTGTGAAACCCACCATAGATAATTTATATTGAAGTTCAATCGATTGAAATTCGATATGAAACTAGTGTGAAAAACAAAAATTGTTTTCCACTCAAGTATTATATGGAGATTATATTCTAAAACGTAGTCAGAAATATGAAAAAATCAGCTGTCAACGAATCTGAGTTTTAGTTTAGACATTTATGTCCCAATACTGTGGAATGAAAGAACTTGGACCTTCTCCTTTGGGTTGCAGAGTTGAGCTCAAAGATGAGTACGCATGAGAAATAAATCTGATCAAAATGTTTAGATTTTGGGGAGCAGAAGAAGGATCAAGTGCTTTTTAAGTCAACTTTTTTGGTAGATTCAGCAGGGAGCAGGGACCGAGGCATAGTATTGAAAATTATCAACCAAATCTTTATAATGAATTTATCTTTTGCTTCTCGTGGGTAAGAGCCAGCTTAGAAATCAACCTGAATAATAATCAAATAATGTTAATCCTTCTTGAATTCAATGATATCTGCATTCAAATGATATAATTCTTTTTGCCGTGATCCACACTCATTTGCGATATTTCAATTTTGGGGAGCAGAAAAAAGATCAAGTGCCTTTTAAGTCAACTTTTTTTGGCAGATCCAGCAGGGAGCAGAGACCGAGGCATAGTATTGAAAATTATCAACCAAATAGTTGAAGAATATGCAGGAAAAATGGTGAGAAAAAAAAGTTGGAAAGAACATAGAATGGGAACTGAGAATTTCATTTAGTTTGATTACCAATCTTTATAATGTATTTATCTTTTGCTTCTCGTGGGTAAGAGCCAGCTTAGAAATCAACCTGAATAATAATCAAATAATGTTAATCCTTCTTGAATTCACTGATATTTGCATTCAAATGATATAATTCTCTTTGCCGTGATCCACACTCATTTGCGATATTCATCACACTCAGCCTTCGATCTTCTGTTTATCTTGAGCATACCAAGTAGGTACCCATAAGCGCTACTATGTATGATTCACGATTCAACTACTCAGAATGCACAAAGAAAATATCCTCATCTAGAACTTCGTGGCCTCAAACCTTCTAGAAAAATTAGAATATTAGATTCGTGATAGTTAACTTCCTAGAAGCTCATTTGAATAAAATATCTGCAGCCTGGAACTAAACACGGTATGGAGATTTTCTTTTGCATCCTAATTGAGATGAAACAATTGCTTCATTTTCGAAAAACTGAGACTTCCATAACAATATGTAGCTACTGATTTCTGATGAATGTGAAAATTTATCTTGACATTATAAATGGGCGCTTTAATAACATATTAACAATAACTCATACCATTAAATCTATATGAATTAGGATTTGACAGAGTAAACAAAGCGTTTCCCAATAGGTGCGAACATTTTTGAGGGGTGATTGCTTGTCAACATTCAATGGCCTATCATGTAATCGAGATTTAACATAATAGTCTATTCTAAAAAAAGTTGCTGAATGGGCTCCTATTCCAACTCGAATGCGAAAGCATGAATGGTGAAATTGCCTTCTGCCACGAGTATTAAACGATATTTTCTCTATATCAGTCAAGTTTTGTGAAATACTCTCGAAATTCAAATAAAAATTCTTCCTAGTGACTTTTGTATTGTATTATTTGTGTGACTAACGAAATTCGACAGATTACGGAATTTGAATTGATTTGTTTTGAAAATTTATAGGATCGGAGATTAGTACTGACAACAACGGAACGAAAAATATAACTGAAAACAATGTTGTAATGAGTTATTCACAGCACTCCTTTCACTTCTGTAATGTACGATACTGAAATAGATCAATGTTGCATACTTCCAGAATGAAGCAGAATATATTTTCTGTAGCTCTCTGAGTTTGCTGTAGAGTTGAAGGATTGAAGCTTTGTGGAAGACTTCTGTTTCAGAAAATGCTATTTATAAATGTTGTTTTTTATTTTATCATCAGGAGACAATGGCTTCTGTGAAAAAAATAAAATTTGAGAAGAACTCGTTCCTTTTTCGAATTCTCCGTGTTTTTTTTCAAATTTTCTCATTTTGTATTAGTGAAAATAATAAAATTCACATAATTAATTTCAGTAGTCTTTAGTCATTAATAGCATACAATCAATTTTTTTTTTCTAATTGTTTTATTAAATTTTCGCAGTATGTAATTTTTGAATGGAAGGCTTATGAGCTTTTGTGTGTTAAGTTTTTGAGGAAAGGTAGAATTTTTTCCCCTTTTATGTATACAGTGTTGGGATGAACTATCGAATCAAGTAAATATCTTTTGAACGAAAACTGCAATATTTATAAACTTCCGCAGGAGAGTGAAATGCAGCAGAATGCATCTGATGTACATTTTCTCGTTGAATGTTTTGTTGTAGTGTAAAAAATCGGTATACACAAGGAATTATCTCAAGTTTATCTTCTTTTGAGTTTTCCAAATTACCGTAAAAAATGTTCAGATAAACATATTGATGTTGTGTGTATGCATAGTCAATAATAAACGAGTACGAAATTGCAGTAAATGTTTCCCGAGTGTTAAATTCGAATAGACATAAATTCTATGGTAAAATTCAGAATGCTTCATTTAAGTGAAAGGGATCGTATTGAAATAGTTGGGGATGCATCTGATCTGGTTCAACTGGAAGTATATTATCAAATTGTACATCAGATGCATTTTGCGCCATTTCACTCACCTGCAAATATTGTCACCAATAAATATTGTCCTTCTCCTTCAAAAAATATTCACTTGATTCTATATTTTATCCCAACCCTGTATTAAGAGAATTAAACATAAAAACTATCAACAATCACTCGATAATTTTTGAGTGATTGAATCATCTCGAATTATCATGCAAAGGTGGAGCAGCACAAAGAGCGCTGATTTCTGAAAAAATATGTTCGAAAATGGGAATTTCGAAACCACTATAAAGTTCTTTTGCACCCCCACAATAATTTTTGGGCACGGATTGCGATCTAATTACCCCTAAACTTACGGAGTTTGGCTGAGACCAAAATCACACCACAGATAAACAACAGACACTTGATAAACATTTCACCGGTCTGAGCAAAGTTACTTATTAACATTGGGATGGGAGTTGGGACCTACTTATAACCTCCTTTGGAGACCTTGGTCCAACTCCTTAATGAGTAGATCGATTAGGGATAACAATTATTATTCGCCACCGTACCTGCTAAATTCGAATAAATTTTAACTCTCAGTTTTTTTTTCGACAGAGAAGCTCAATTCGCGGAACTGAAAAAAATGTGTTCTCTAATTATTTTCATGTTAGCATGCGAATCGAGGATTAACTTTGTAAATATTCTATTAATATGGATTAAACCGTCATGAGTGTCAGTGCTGGGGTACCAAGCATGAAGAAAATGACAGAATTAATAAAAAGATAACTAAAGCACTACTTCGTCAACAGAATGGCAATATTTCACACCCAGTAATTGAAAAATTTTAGAAAAACTTAATTGAAATGTAAGTATTTTTTTTCAATCTCAATTATACTAATGAATCAGTCTCTCCTATAGTGAAAATGATGCAAATTATAAACACTTATGAAATGAGTAACAATCCGAATTTTTCTGCATTACAAAAGGTCTTTTGTCCTCATGTCCTTGTAATTTATTTCACATGCTATCAATTTCCGTTTATCTTATTGTGTGATTTTGAATAAAAACATAAATCAATTCAGCACTAATCTGAACTCACCCCACTTATCACTTAATGAAAATTAAGATCACTTTTGGATCTCGACACGTTATCGTGATAATTCTTGAATAAACGAGACCTTTTTGCAAGTCTTTCCTTTCGGAAATCATCGGTATTTAGTTTTTGAATTCCAGTTTCGAAAATATTTTCATCGTTTTCAAGTTCTTGGGAGGTGAGTTGAATGTAAATCCAAACTTGATATTTTACTTACTTTGACATTATTTGATCGTACAAAAGTTTTCAATATCATGGACTAATTCTTCAGAACAGCAATATCGGTATTAAATTATATGAGAGATAATTGAAAAAAACATAGTTTTTTTACTGCTGGAGAAATACAAGGTATTTTTTAAGTGAAACAAGTTTTTGGTAGAGACCCATGTATTCTGTAACTATGAATTCAAAAGCAACAAACCCTAATGGAATAGGGAAAATACTAATTAGTAAAATCGAAAGCAAATAATATTAAAGCTGAAATGACGGCGTACATGTCAATTCAATGAAGAATGGCGCTCCTGAGTTAAAGATTATCACTTCGCATTCAGCAAATAATTACACTTGAGTATGGAATATTTTTAGCCCCCATATAAAAAGAAAGATCTTATATCTTTACCTCTAAAGTAAGTGAATCCTAAGAATATTCCAAGCAGATTTTCAACAATTTTAGAACATCGAGTATAAAAGATTGGTAAAATCTTAATTTTGCGCCACCTTGTAGATCTGAATAATGAATCGAGGGTCTCTTCAGAACGTTTTTGTTGGGAACCTTGAGAGAGTTTGGGAATGAGCAAATAGCAATACTGCGGATCAACTCATATCTTTATAATTGCACAGAAAGGGTATCAATTGTCACGGAGAGTTAAGAAGATCTAACATACCAGAGTCAAATTATGGGATTCCACAATGTAGTGTTTACGTCCCAATTTTGTTTATAATTTATTTAAAAAACAAATGTGATGCGAATGAGGACTTTGAGGTGGTTGGTCTTTAATGCATTCAAATTATCGTTTGCTGAAAATAATTTGAATGAACGGAAGCACTCCTTTGCAATACAAAGAAAACAAAAGGAAGTATATTGCATCTGATGGTTGAGAGATCTAGGGACCTATTAAGATTCTGTGAGTTTCATTGGATTGTTTGCTTGGTCCTAACTAAAATTATTATTACTTGAAGAAGATGGGATAGAGATTTATAATAATAATAACACTAATAATAATAATATTAAATAATAATTAAATAATAATCAAAATAATAATTAAATAATAATTTTAAATAATAAAGAAGCAAAACAACTATTTGAAGATCAGTTGAAGCGACGACTCAAACTTATTTTAAAGTCATACCTTTACTCTTTATCGAAAACAGCAGCAATTAACGCATGGGCCTTAGCTGTTGTGCAGTACAGCTTCGGCATTGTGAAATGGAGTCCCACAGACTTGGACAGGCTGATCCGAACAGCACTTACGAAGCACCGGCTACACCACCCGAACGCATCAACCAGTAGATTGTATATTCCTAGAAGCAGAGGAGGTAGAGGAATAAAAAACCTTAAAGAAGCGCACAACAGGGAATGTGAAAAACTCTTTACTTACCTAACATCTAGTGATAACCCAGTATACAAGGCGCTTGCTGCGTTGGATGCAAAACTTACTCCTTTTAGGCTCGGAAGTGAAGCTCCACCTGTAAAAGAAAATAAAGATTATACGAAAGAACTGGAAAAAACATGGAAAGCAAAAGAATTACAGGGACGATTTCACGCCATGCTACATACAGGAAATATTGACCTGAAAATGTCAACACGCTACTTAACTCGTGGTGTTCTCATGATGGAAATAGAAGGCTTCTTAACAGCTATACAGGATCAGGTCATCTCAACACGGAACTATAGACGCTTCATAATGCATCAGGAACTAACAACTGACCGATGCAGAATGTGTAATGAAAAAGCGGAAACGATCCAACATCTTTCATCGGGATGCGACTACCTTGCTTCAAGAGACCATGAAAAGAAACACGATGATGTCGCGAAAATATTCCATCAAGGGATTATGAACAACTTCCAAATCTTATCTGAAACAGTACCATACTACAAATACCAACCAAAAAACAATTTGAAAACCAAGAAATAAAAATGTACTGGGACAAAATGGTTATTACAGATAAGCAAATACAACATAATATACCCGATATCCTCATAATTCAAAAACTGAAGAAGGTGGTGCAGATTGTAGATATAACAATTCCAAGTGACCACAACATACGAGAAGCCAGGACGAACAAGGTTACTAAGTATATAGACCTTGCACATGAGCTGAAGACAATCTACCAACTTCAAAATGTCTCCGTACACCCACTGATAATTTCAGCCAATGGATTAGTGGAAGAAAACTTAAAGAAGGAACTAACTGCGTTGGGAATAAAAGAATTGGAGAAGGCTATACTTACGGCTCAGAAAGCTGCAATCCTCGGCACATGTAGAACTGTTCAGCGTGTGTTAACAAACGACTGAGCTGTTGATCATGGATCCTAGCTCAGTGGTTATGATCCACGAAAGTGTGAAAAGGAAAAAAAATAATAAAAAAAAAAATATTAATAATGTTTATTGAACTATTCATACATTCGATAAACAAACAATGCATGTTACAGAGGTAACCAATTACAAGAATTTGATTACCTGAGCGTAACTGAACAAAATTAAGTGCTAATGTGAACTAAGGAAAGTACTATCTCAATATTACATAATATTACTGTATATAGAGAAAACACAGAGGTAGGTATCCAATTCCCAGAATCTTATCATCTATTTAGAACTATAACGAAAAACACTCCAATACTAATCAGAAAAACAAATCAAACTAACTGAGTGTAATCCAAGTGGAGTCAATCATTTTCTTAAAAAAGATAGATGAATCAAATTCAGTATTGTTTGGTCAAAATCGGGATTGTCTTCGGTATTGTGTCTTGTCGGTTAGTGCAAATCATGTGTGAAAAACAATTTACTTGAATCATTCTCTAATCTCTATTTGTAGAAGCCAACCATTGTTAAATCTTCCATTTAAATAATTTATACTTTGTGTCCTTCTCAGCTACCAGATAATATATTCTTGGAGCCAAGTAAGAAAAAGATCTTTGTCCAATCCTCTTCTTATATATGGGCCTTTAATAGGTATTTTCTTTCTCACTGTTGAAATATTTGTGTTTCAGTTTTTCAACCTGTATCTTTCCAACAAAAATACTACAAAAAATTCTCAAAGTATATAACTGTCTGATGTCTAAAACACCAGTCATTTTAAATAGTTGTCTACTAGGAAAGGTGATTTTTTTTCCAATTATAATTTTTAAAAACCACCTCTAATATAAATAATTATATATATATATATATATATATATATATATATATATTTTTCATTAGAAATATTTTTGGATGAAGATTGGAATGATGGGATATCTTTATATTTTTTTTAATCAATTTCATATGGATTGTGTCGAAAATTCTCGGCTAAAAACGAATGAGGACAACCATAAATTTTCGAAGGCACCTTCAACCTGCAGTTCATGGTCAAAGAATATTAACAATGATTTGTGAAGTAACAGGTGGAAAAAATTATGGATAAGATTCGACAAAATGCAGAAATAAAATTATAATAATTCAGTGTTCGAGATAAAGAGATCTATTTTGTCGACCTGAATGAAGCAACACTTCTGTCTTCTGAACGTATACGTGCAATATACCTTCAAAGAACATTCAAGAATTAATGCGGCAAACGTCAACAATAAGTTCACAATACGACCAATGACAAAATAATGCTCTCATAAATATGAATATATGCAACAAGTTGAAGTTGTTAAGCTGATCATCATGAAATAATTTCCATAAAACTGCTTACCATTCAAATTACTACTATTCTATTATCAACTAAAAAGAAATAAATGTTTGATTCAGAAAAAAATGAAAATTTGAAAAACCTTTGTGGATATCATTTTTGGTATCTAAAGCCCGAATTTTCATAATTTTTTGTGAACCTTGTCAATAACTTGACATCATATTTGATTGTCCAGATTTCAGAGATGTAGCTATCGACGCAACAGCGAGAAGGAGTGTGAACCATAATTCCGCCTCACTCCGCGTAGAAGAGCATCTATTCAAAATAATTGATTGAATGGGGCCCTTCTTCAAGCGATGCTACAAACTCAAATTTTATTAGCTAACAATTGTATAAGGTTTTGAAAAATGTGAGGGCAATAATTTCTCTCCCGGTCCTTACGTTTTTTCATTTCCTCTTCGACTCTCTGAAAAATCCCTGAAAGAGTTCACATCCTGAGGTTAATTTTGATTATTGTACGCTCAAGGTACGGTCCAACATAAAATTACTGCCTCCTTATTCGTCCACAAATTAATATTTCTCGGTTATTCTTCATTGAATAAAAGATAATATGGTAACCGCATTTGTTGATTTACGATGTTTTCAACCTTATGTGGGAATGATTGGCTATAAGCAAAGATTATAGAGGAGAATAAATGCAAACCAAGTAAATACACTTACGTCAGCGCCACCTAGTTATTTCGAGCTCATTCGGGAAATATCTGAAGGTGTCAGATATTAATATGCGAAATAATGATGATGAACAAACATGTGGTGTAGCTCAGCTGCTAGAGTGGATGACTTGAGATCGCGAGGTCCGGGTTCAATCCCGTGCTAGAGTAGAAATTTTCCAGTCAACAACTCTTTAGTCTCACAATATGTCATTTTCTAGGCTCAAAAAAGTAGAATTTCAATTTCAGTAAGCATGATTTCGGCGCTATCTGAACTTTCAGAATTCCTTATAACAAAAAATAGTAGTCGGTTTTAAACATTATTGAAATATGAATACTTTATAATCTTTGGCTATAAGGATGTATTGATCTCATAAGAATTGGAAAATTCCGTTGCTTACAATAGTTTTGAAAGAATCGAAATATGATTTTGCGATTTCAAAGTAAATCTGTGACTAGAGAGTTTACTTCTTTTGGAGTTCTAGATGGAAATGGCATCCACTTTAGTTTCTCATCGGGCCATTTAAAGTTTAATTATGAAAAATTCATTTCTCATGAAACTTTGAGTCTATTGTATTTTCACTTGAAATTTGTTGTACGAAGTCATATCTTAAAATGGAGATCTGCTGAAACGCGTACTCCAAGGTTTCGTTTTCAGGTATTATAACCATAATTTAGAATCGACGTTGAAAAATAATTCCTATCTTATTTAACAAACTATTTTTCTATAAAGCCTAATTTCTGAGATATTCAGGAGAAACAATTTTCTCGAATTCTACCAGTTTCTCAAAAATTGACTTATTGAAGGGCTTCATCAATTGATGCATCAAGTTGTATTCAATAAATATCACTTCTCAAGGTAAAGGACCAACAAATCATGTACCTGTTGCGATGAGACATCCTAATTTTTCTATGTTCACGGCTAGATTGAGATGTTTTTTGGTGGGTTAGGCTTATTAAAGTGTAGGAGAATATTTGAATGACATTGATTTTATTCAGATTTATTTCAGTCTTCCCTCTATGACGTTTTATTTACGTTCTATTAAAGTTTTCCCTGGGAATCATGAATCCAGTGTCATTCTTTAATTAGTGGGAACATATACAAGGGCGGATATAGTATTTAGTTTTAACCATTGAGAACCAGTAAATCAAGTACACATTATTTAATCACCTCAGATACCTTCGAAACGTAATTTTTTGAAAACTGACATAAAAGAGACTCACAATATTTGTTGATAATGACTAAAATATTTTCAGTTGAAAATATTTCCTACAACAAGATAACAAACAACAACAAAAATGAAAATACATCAAAATATCAGTTTCTCACAATTATGAGTCAAATTCGTTCATTCCGCCACATCTCGTGGAACAAAACAATGTTAGAATATTTCATTCTACCATTGTTTTCAGTAATATTTATTGATGACATGATGGCCTCCTGTCACGAATTTATTTAACAACTGTCAAATTTTATGAGATAGAAAACAGTTATGCCAATCAATATTTTTCAGGGCAAAAATAGTTAAACGATTTTTTAATCAATTTTGAACTCCTTTTTCAATTTTGAACTCTTTTAAGAATCTCAATGCCTTCTGCACTTGTATCATAAATAACTATTTCATTGCTAAATTGTTGACAATATTTGAGGAATTACAGATTTAAAATTTTTGTATAAATTTTTTATGTGCATCATGTTGCGTGCCTTTTTTTCAGGTTTTCATGGATGGGGGGGGGGGGGGTTTAAATCCGCTCTTGTACTTTCAAAACGTACGCCAGGTGTTTGGACTCACTTTCGTTTTTGTATAATCTAAATCGATGATAATATCCAAGAATGATTTTGAATACAAATAGGTACTGAGACTTTTCCAAAGTTTTTCTTGAAATACGTTGATGTTTTGTGTTAATTGTTTTATTTTTGTTGATCCTAACTTCCAAACCCTTTCATTGTATTCTATATTTACTCGAATCTGGTTATCACAAGGTGACCTTTGGAAGACAGATAAACAAATCATATTGAAGAAGATTGAAAACTTTTATGTTAGGAGACATAGGGATTGACACTCTACACACTTAATCCGTCGTAATAACATATTGGTATTTACCAACGAATTTTTTTCTTCTACCCTTGTATGCTAGAAGTTCCAACACTCATTCGATGAATGTTAGTTCAGTTATGTGTATTAATGTCAATCGGTTCAATCGTTGACGTTTCGTTAAGGAAAGTGATTGCGCATATGAATGAATTTCTTCAGATTGGGGTATCTGAAATATATGGAAGAAATTTTTCAGTGTTTCAAAGATTTCAAAAATTGGATATTGATTCATATCAAGGTACTTATATCATGGTTCTGTTATCAGTACCCTTCATTGAAATTTACTTTCAGAATAAATCGCATGTCAATGACTGTCTTGTTTATATTTGACATAGGGTGTCTATCACTGTCTGAAAGTATCACATTTTGATATTCGAGTTCATCGCGTATTTGAAAAGTTGGAATATAACTGATTAGCTTTTTATTGTGCTCTCTTTCTTCCGGATAGGATAAACATTGGTAGACACCATGTCAATAACTATTTTCTAGGAGGGTGTCAATCACTAAATATCCCTAGTAAACTACCTTACAGAGTGTTTCTGATAGAGGCCTATGGTCAAAATCGGCTATTTGTTCCTAAAGGCCTTACTTGGTTCACTGACGACTTTGTGGAGTCCACGGGACTGCTGTCAGGATTGTGGGGCCTTGTTTCAAACTGACCATCCCTCTAGAGAAGAACTATTCTGTAGCATAGGTTGAACTGTATGTTGTTCTTGTCTGCCCGCTGGAGAATATCCAAATATCTGTAGATGGTACTCCGAGAAACTCATGTTGTGACAGTCAGTGAACACTAAAATCCCTCGCTATGACACAGGTCAAATACTACTTACTAGGAAAATGAAGGAAGTCTCTATGTGAGCTAGGCCCCTGAAACTTTCTGAAAGTTATTTGATTTACGGCTCACGCTGAGATCTGGCTGTGAGAGGGCAGATGTATGGATGAGCAGGGATACAATCAGCTTTCATTGGTTGGGAATCGACGCTTCACATCTACCGTACAACTTTCAGGAGTCTTTCAGGAGATGGCTAGACAGAAAATTTTTCTCTGAATGGAGCACGGGTAGTGATCTCAGGCAGTCAAGGCTTCTCATTGGGAGTTTTTCCTCTGAGAAAATCGCTAGTCTCTGGCTGGCCTCTGTACCGTTAGTGAAGGAATACAGATGATGCTGTTTAACATACCCTATTTACCTGTGGAAACCTTTATGAGTTGAAGACAACACATCTGGCAAACCCAATACCTACTTCCTCCCATTCCTATGGCGAGAGGGACTTACTAGTCAACTCGTGACATTTTTGACAGCATGTCTTGAAGTTTGACTTTCTTATTCTATATACGGATGAACACTAGGCCACTAGGCCTCAAATCAGCCTGGAGAAGGCACCTCACGAAGAAAAAGAAGTGATTGACTTTGTTGTTTTCGTCGTCCGAAAAAGTGAGAATATTATAAATTCTCATAATTTCGTCATATTACCGAAGTTGAGCACATTGTGTCGTTTGATCTTTTTTACCTGTTTCTTCGGCTAACAACAATGATAATAGAAATATCCTAGATCATCAACATGATCCCAATTTACTCCACTATATATTACAATGGCTGGAGACTCCAGGGAGAATAACAAGTTCGAGGAAACTGCTATTCGTGAAAATATCTTCCACCTGGAAAGAAATGATAGAAAAATATAGAAAAGAAGGAAAAATAACCAGCTGCAGAGGAAAAGAAAAGACCAAGGCTCAAAGCCAAAACTTACATCGAAGAGAAAAAAAAACTGAAAAAATTGACTGAAGATAAAGAAAGGAACCTGAAAATAAATCGATTTGTGAAGTCAACATTATTTAATCAGTGATTAATTAAACGGAGCACATCCACAGATACTGCAAGTGTAAAGAATTATGAAAATGCCGGAGTGGAATAGGAAGAAAATACAGAATAATCGGTTGCTGCGAATTTGTATTGTGAGTAATATGCTTTTATAGAGAACATTTCTGTATTTTCCTGATGTTGCTTCATCTGCTGCAACAAGATTACCAAAATTAAAATTGCAAACGATGTGTATCATCATTTTAAAGAGAATACCATATAACATACCTTCTGGAAACTTACCCAAAATGAAAAAATTGTTACTTGTTCTACATGAAAAAAAGAACATGAAAATACACAGCCCCTGTGAATGTATATCTATTTTTCTATCTTTATTATTGAATATAGTGAATAACATTATCAAAATTTTCATTAATCGTTCGTTCTACCCCAGGTACAAGAGTTTCAGTTTTCAAACAACGTATACCAAAAGTTCTGAGTGTTTACCGAAGAAGCATAATTGAACTGTAATATTGTCATTTGTTGTAAGAAAATTGCAAACTGAAATCATTAATTGAAAATTTCTATGCGCTTAAGGTGTCAATCACTATACCTGTTACCCTTTTCAATTTTTTGCAACAATGCTGTGATTACCTGGTAATCAATTTTGAAAATGTTCTTTCAGTTCTGACACGAGTATCGTTAATTTAAGAGATAACAGAAAGTAATAATAATAATAATAATAATAATAAATTTATTCACAAGAAAGAAAAGTACATCTACATGTATATATCACAAAAAAAAAATATATATATATATATATATATATATATATATATATATATATATATATATATATATGTGAACAAAATAGTTGTCACCCACAAAGGCAAAGCCTGTACGTGAGTACCAGTTTTCCATTCTAACATTTTCTCGTTGATATGAAAGAATTGCCATTTGTTGTTTGAAAAATTTTCGACACTTGCTTGAAATCTGAGATAATTCAACGTTGGAATATCAAATCAAAATTCACTTGATCTCAACACGGCAGACTCAATACGCTTTTCTGCAAAAGCAAAATGAAATCCTTGTCATGAGAAAAAGGACTGAAAATCGAAGATATCTACAAAAGCTTCTCCAAAAAATATATCTGTTCGGATAACTACATACCACGTTCAACAATAAATCCATCAAATTTTGTTTAGTTTTGGATGATGAAAGAAGTGTGATTGTTTGATCTACTCCACTTATGCATAGAATGGGCTCTCGGAAAGATTGGGTACTCCTCTTCTGACATATAGTTAAGCCAAAAACTGAAAAAAACCTTTGGGTGGGAAAGACCACTCTGTTACAGGGTTCAATACTGAGCCGTTATTTATAGCTCCACCAATAGAATTAGGATCACTTATATTGATTTTGAATTGGTCCATCCCTCTCATTTCGTATCGGAGAGACCAGAGTTCTCTCCAAGACTGGCAAACATGCGCTATGTACCAAAGGTGTTTCGTCTTCTCTGATCATGTTGTTTTTATGTTTGTGAATCTCAATGGATTCCATGTTGGTCTTAGGAAAGTAACTCTTGATGTTTGAAATGCCCTCTGCCTTTGAAAAACTATATCTTCACCATTAAGTATTCTCATTAAGGATCACGAACGATGCTGTCGACCCAACTGCTCAGAAAAGTCTGATTGGACAAAGCGATGTCCAGCTGTGATTTTGATTTTTATAAAACTGTATGATTAACATATCTTCCCTTTAACTCAACAATACCAATAAATTTTTTAATAACTAACGATAAAACCAAAGGTTACTTATTACTAATTTCTTATGTTTGAACGTTTCACTGAACTAATTTTTAAATTGTACGTAGAATGAGATCTTCATCATCAATAAAATTGCATTTCACACAATGAAGGCAATTATAAGACCGATCATTTTTCATGATAATAGGTATATGAAAAATTAATAAACGCCTTACATGGTTTATGGTTAATGTAATCCTATAATCTTGCAGTGAATATGAGTTATCGACGGAAAATATCTGTAATTAAGATCCACCTCATAAAAACATTATAAAATTTAACCTGGAATAATTTTTAAATTGCTTACCAACAATAGTATGCTCATTCAACGAATTTTACATAGATATAGATCAATAATTAGCCCTATTGATTGTTGCGGTAGCTCAATGAGTAAATGGAAAAGATACGGGTAAAATCTCTACTTTGGCGTGTTTATAGATTGCTTATGATTTCAAACATCCAAACCATATTATTTTTGTTCTTGAATGGGATTATTTTTTCAAAAATCGATAGTCGAAGCACTTGAATATACGGAAAAACTTAGTAGTATCTAGAATTTCTTCACCAGAGGCGGAGAAACAATCATTACAGACGAGGCAGCCTCTGATCTGATCGAAAGTATGCTAATAAGGCTATAAGACGTTGTCAGGCTGTAGAGTATATTCCCAGAGGCAATACATTTTACTTAATTTTTCCATTTTTTGAATTAAATCATTTTGTAAAGAAAGATGAGTGAGTGAACATTTAGATCACCCATAATTTAAAAATTACGTTAAATTAAATCAATGAAATGTTAATTTTGAGGATGCAGATTTTCTGTTCTATTTGATTATATACCTGTTTCATGGAAATGCGTCGAAACATTTGTATACTGAAGTCAAATAATTGCAAAATGACTAAAAATTCTCATTGAGACAAATATCAATTGAAAAAATATTCCTTATTTGCTCTTCATATAGTGTGGAATAATATTGACGCAATGAAGTGCATAATAATAGCCGGAGGGACGAATATGACTAGTATAATATCACGGTAGAACAGTACAATTTCATTCCGATATTCTATTGAAAAACTTGAATCATGACATTAAATATCATAGAGAATATAGGTACTGCGGTTTGTCAAAAATATCCGCTGTGTCCTAATTTCGTGTTTTCTTAGTTTATTCTCGAGATGTAACACATCTTATTTATGTATTCTCTATTGGATTTGAAATACAGATCATGTTATTCGCAATTATAAACAACTGATTCACTTGAATAAGTGAAAAAGTTCAGGATATCATACTTATCATTTCCATTGCCAAAGCAAAGAATATTATTATCAGTGTCTGATACTTCATTTTCGAATATCCTCTTTCATAATGAAGATATACTTCTGACTAATACTTATAGATCAACGATTATCCAAGTTCTTTTTTTGTTGAGTACCTTGTATACTAAGTTTTATCTTGTTGAATTTATTCAAGGATTGATACATGTCTGAGGATTCTGTTATTCTGAATGCTTCAGATATAGTTCTGAGATTTGTTACTTGATGGTTTACCTCGAAAAAAAAATAAATCAATCATATTAGATACAAATCAATGAACCAAATATTTTTGAATATAAATGCAGCCTGGAAATATCCCGGTATTTGGCACTGGAGCTTCAGTAGAATATTTTTGTGACGTCTTAAACCATCAAAAACTTTAGAGATGATTATCAAAAAGATATTATTCATTTAAATTACAGTTTTTATTTTAACAATAATATAACTACTGAACATTTATCATATGACGATAATAATTTCGAATGTAATGAAAAATATACTCGAATACTTCTAGAAATAATGGAAAATTTTCGAATAGTAGGATTTCATGTTACTGTCACGTTAAATCATAAACTTACCTTTTTATGAGGGCATTCATCATAATGAAGAAATCCCCTGAAATACCGGCTGAAAAAAATAAGAAACATATCAAGTTATGAGTATTCCTACCAAAAATAATAACGTAATGATGATATTTAATACTTATACGATCAAAAATCCAATGGTGGCAAAAATATTCCAGTATTTATGTTATGAAAATCTTCTCTCGTCGTTTCTTGTTCAAGAACCTTGAATCTGTTAGCATATTGGATTATATTTGATAAGTTGACCTTCATCATTCAAAATATTTATCTGCTATAGTTTTTCTAATAATTTCTCTTTGATACGTGAACTTTAAATTTTTCTGAATCCATAACAATGCAATTGTGATTATCTGTTTACAAAAATATCTGGAAATATTCCACACCGACTTTTCAGCGATGTTGTTGGACGTCGATTGTTTATAAACACAAATTGAATTTCAACACTCAGCATTTAATTTCGTTCTACATCATCGTTGTTCGGAATCTCTGAGATTCAGAGTCTGCTTATCCAGTTTCAGATTGAAGCACTGGGGATTTCAACATGACGTTAAGAAACGAACTGGTTAGTTCGGTTAATTAAAAGATAATGGCACACCCTTATCCCAACCAAGCAGTCGAATTTGAAATGTTTATTTTAGGTTCTTCAAAGGATTTTCACAGGAAAATTATCGTCTCACTGGAGGTACAGGAATAATTGAATTCTCCGGTACTCCATTAAATTATCTGAAATCACTCGGTTGGCCGGCGATCGATTTCGCCCTGTATCGAAAGAAAATTGGTTACTATGACGCTTGCCAAAACATTTTTGTGTTTGAAATCAACGTTTCGTTGTCTATTGTACATAGGGAAACCTTCTTCTTCCTCAGAATTAACTTCGGAAAATGAATGAATTCAAGAAGTGATAGATCAACAAAATTTACGTTTTTATAAATTGATTGATTCCTCATCTAGTTATCTGCATGAAATGTCCAAAAAAATCAGTGTTACAATATATCAATTTTTGCCATGGAAGAAAATGTGTGGGCAATGCGTCAAACTTTTGATGTCATCAATATTTCATGTTTGCCAACTGAAATACTTTTAGTGACATTCTAGTAACAAGAATTTAAGAAAATGAAATAATATCCAATCAAGTGATTTTATATAAGTGCATGTAAGTATACCTAGGTTGAAATTTCCGAAGCAGTTTCTCCTCCAGAATAGTTATTCATGATACAAGTGCAGAAGGCATTGATATTCTTACACGAGTTCAAAATTCAAAAACGACCCACGAAGTGGCGAGTTTTGGAATGAACGAGTGTCAGAATGAGCCTTCTGTACGAGTATTATACATTATTTTCCTAATTCGCTAAATTTTTATCGAAATTAATGGAATATTGCTGTAAATATCGTTTAGTAATTTTTGCTTTGAATAATATTGATTGGCAGATCTGTTTTCTATCTCATGAAATTTGACAGATTAAATCCGTGTCATCGATAAATATTACTGAGAACAGTGTTAGAATGAAATTAGAATGAAATATTCTAACATTGTTTTGTTCTACGAGATGTGACGGAATGAACGGATTTGACACATAGAATTTTTATTATCTGAAATTTTTATATTTTTTTTCAGTTCGAGTAGGAAACGATAATGTTACAAACCAAAACCAAACGTGCATTTTTTAGTAGATACATGTGTGTCATGGATGTTTCTGATAATTTGTCCTTTTTGTAATGAGAAATATATCGGGTGACGAATAGCAGCATATTCTGTGCGAGTTTTTCTTTGGTCTACAGCCATGCACATAATCAACTTTTGTACTATATGGTGCCAAGTTTTTCACGATTAGCTTTTCAAAAACCCTTGAATTTATCGAGATACTTGGAACGCATATTCAGTGCTTCAAAAGTAATCTATTGGTGAACTACCTAATATTTTTATCGTCGAGGGGAGTTCGAACCGAATTTTCATGGAAAAATGATCCGAAAAGCCAACAAAATAAGCTATTTTTCCATTGCTCTCAGAGGAAATCAAGTCCAGAAATATTTGGAAATTGGTTTCGGTATGAAGAATAAAACACATTCATTCACATACTAGATAGACTACCAACTGGAAAAAAGTCGTCTCCACTTAACAATTAATTGACAGAATTTAGAATGCATTTTGGCAAGCAAACTTGCCATAATCGGGACGATTCAAAAACACAAAATGTCAACATTGGGTCATACCTGATGATAGCAAGTTAGCTTGTCGAAATGCATCGTGAACCTTTTTGGAAAGAAAGAAACAATTTGGAGAAAACTTCAATTCATATTTCGTAATTTTACAACTCTACTAATGGACTGATACCAGAATTATATATAGAATCAGAATCGATTCTATAAACGAAAAAACTGTATCTTACTACTTACTTTCAGAAAATTTCGAGTCACTGACTTACTTATGTAACAAGGATCCAAGGAAAGCTACTTCTCACATACGTTTGTTTTTCTTCATACAGTGTATGCTTCTTTGGATAATTTATGCAAAAACTTCCACACCCTGTAGTGAAAGAATAAAATAATTAATAAATTTCGGATATATGTGTTCACATGTTCTCAAACTGGAAAAAATTTGGAAAATTGTTTAATTCTTCAACATATATTCAAATTCCGCCTAGTGCAGCGGCCGAAGTCGAAATTTTTTTTCACGCCATCATCCTGAGATTATCTCTAGCTCTTCTGTCACTGCGTTTGAAACATGAAGAGGATCCATAGTCGTGGTGCTATTGAATCCAGGATTATGTGGTTCCTAACCTTCAGTATTGCGTTGTTAAATTTGAGAGCCAACAATGAGAGTCAAGGTCATATTCAGTATCTTCAGTTCCGAATCATCGAGTTATAAATATGATCCAAAGTTCACAAAACTGGTCCACAGGGATTTCATCTTCTTCGTACGATGGTGGCGTCAAAAGTACCTCATAATAACATACAATTAACTTCTTTTTCTACCAAGGAGAAATAATATTGGAAATAGTATTCATGGACGCATTGAAATAATGAATTAGCAGAAATATAATTTCAATAAATTCAGAAGAAATAATACAGTTTCGTGTACTTCAATCAGATACTGAGAGTAATTTGGGATTTGATGAATTATTATTGCAATTTATACGAAATTGTCCAGACACTGTAATAGGTGCGTGACAGTGAGAGCTGAAGGACAACGAAATTACCATTTGGCAAGTTATAATATTTCTCTCTATTTTGTATACAAATGGACATCATATATTTATAATGTTGTCTTCTTGCGTGAATTTTTATCATATAGTGTTGATTCTTCCTCTATTCAGTCTAATTTAACCCACTTTGTGTTACGGCTCCAAACAGTATTGTAAAGTTTCAATTAGATATGCATATTTGTAGATCAGTATTTCCATACATTGCAGCCCACAGATTCATTTTTTCAGGAGTCTGAGAGTGTCCTTCATACCAATGGCGGCAGTTCCTCCTATTGACACAAGGGATGAGGAAAAAAACTACATTAAAAAAATGTTTTTTGTGGTGTCAGGTTCAGCATCAATCAAATTCGTCATAAATTCGCAGAATTCGGATAATAAACTTTTTTCATATATAGCTGAAATTGTTAGACAACTTGAAATAAAACTGTGTCAACAACAAAGAGATACAAAAATATCAACTTAAATTACAATTTAAAAATTCTTCGATATTGCATGGTTCTATCTTCAACAGGATTTCATTTACTCTTTTCTTGAAGATTTTCAAATTACTTTCATCTCTAATTGTAGGTGGAAGTTTGCTGTTGTATTTAACACAGATGTTATGTGAATCCCTTTCTGTCATCGATAACCTATGTACAGGGTATCCCAAATTCCTTGATTTTGGCTGTTTCTGGTACTTCTAGACTAGATAGGTAAAAACGTTTAAAGGAGTCTTGGGCTCGATTTCCGTGAAAACACCAGTAGTGAAAACCGTTTCACGATATCTTCATAAGTTTCGAAGATATAACAAAATATTGATATTTTTTCAATTTTGAAGATGGCCGTAACTTTTTCATTCTCGAAAATATCTGATAAACAACAAGCACTTTTTTTATGACAGGATGAAAAAAAATGCGTTCGTATTTGAAATGAAAATATGGTTTTTTTCCACGAGAAAAAATTGAATATTGTTTCTTATTTCCGGAGAAAAAGAGCCTCTAGAATGTTTTAATCGTTTTCAGATATTTTCATTAATGAAAAAGTTATGGCGCATTTACGAAATCGATACTTTTTCAAAATAAAAAAAAAAATTAGATATCGTGAAACGGTTTCCACTAATGGTGTTTTCACGAAAATCGAGCCCAGGACACTTTTCGAAGCTTTTTCCTATCTGGTCCAGAAGTACCTAAAACAGTCGAAATCAAGCAATTTGGGATACCCTGTACAGGATTTTTTAGCTCTGTAGTTCCTTTATTGTGCTACTGTTCCAAGTTTATTCTTGTTCTTGAAAACATATATGAATTGCTGCCAATGTCAGAATTCCCTTTTCTTTAAATTTACCTCTACACGACTCTCTGAAGGTCATCTTGAAAATAAATCTGATAGTTCTTTTTTGGACACTGAATATGTTTTCTGCAGTTGTCGAACTACCATATCGGATTCTAGACTCAGAAACAACATGATGAATACATTTCAGGGATATCACATCAAAATATCTGCCGAGCATTCTTAGAGAGTAACACACAGATGCCATTTTACCAAATTAGGTATGGCAAATTCTCCAAATATTTCTATCTAAGCAGCTTCATCAGTGTAGCCTGTTTTTTATTCTTTAAGGATTCCGTACAGTTATATTCATGTAGACTAACAAATGTATAGCTCACTCTTTATTCCCTATTAAGAATTTAGGGGTGACAACCCTACCCCTATATAGGGTTGAGGAGATTTTGGCTGACAATTGTGTTCAACATATGTCTCCCTCCAGATAAAAATTGAACTGCTCCGTCATTTTCTCTCAAAACATCTCTGTCGTGATATAATTGGCCTGGCAGGATTTCAAATTGATATCCAGTATATGTATGCAGGTGGAAAAGGCAAAAAAAAGTATAATCAAACTATTAAGAAGTTCCCACATTGCTTCATTCTGTTGATATATTCTATAAATATGATGCTCTTCTGTGGAAGGTTTCTTCTCGTATTCTAAAAATCTATGTGTGAGAAGCTTTCTTACTGCAAATCACTTCCCAAATTTGAGCATCTTTTTTATTCCATTTCTGAAAATGCTCAGATAAATTTTTAGTATTCATTTAATCGACGAAATATTTCAAATCGATATTCTATAACTCTTCAATTCTTTCTCTGAGAGTTTTTTATTTGGATACACCCGCTGACTCGTATAATTAATCGGCTCTAAGGTCAGCACTGTTGTCATATGCAACACGTCCATGGAAAGGAGTTTAGAGAAGTTCCTCGTCGAAGCACCGCTTAATTATAGTTATAATGTGACGTAAATGGAAATAACAAACTTACTTTATAAAAGAAACGTCCGCATTATTCGATTATTTCGATTCTTCATGTAGAAGAGCCTATTTGTTACAGTGGTGCAACAAGTTGAGGAAAACGATGGCTAGGCTGATATATGTTTTGGTTTCTCTTATTGTACTCGTGAATTCGGGCAATATACGTAAGTACCTGATCGCCGACAAATCTTAATAAATTAATGATTTATATATTGAGCAATTCTGTGGATGTACCTACTTATGTTAAGTTTCTGAAGTTTTTTCGTCAGGTGCTATTTATATGTTTTTAATGTTTTGAACGTTCTCAGAACAATATCTTATAATTTTCAATTCAAACTTCATAGTCCATCTTCCTAAAATTGAAAAAAATTTCAAGTATTCATATTCCATAATTTGTACGAAAAAAATCACAAAACTCAAAAGGTTTTTTTCGGGTACTATAAGGTTCATAAGTTACAGAAAATTTGTCAAAGATGTGAGAGATTCAAGCTTCTTTCCATCAGAATTTTCAATCTTAAAATGACTGATTGATTATACAGGGTGTTTCATTGGTAAATTAACATACTATAACCTGAGCTAGAGCTACCTAGGCGAGTCCAAAAAACCTATATATGACAGGTCTAATCAATTTCGTAACCGAGATACAGGCTGGGTACATGTATTCACCGAAAATTTCAATATCTCATAACTTTTGAACCAACCGGTATATTCAGTTGATACTTGAAACATATAATAAACTGCCACAGGTCGATCGATTTATGTTTAAATTATCAAAAAATTTCAGGTCTGTATTCAAAAAATTTGGGACTTCTTTCAAGCTGAGATTCAACACCCTGTATATTAAAAATTTGGAATTTGTTTGAGATATTTGAAGAGAGCAGGAAATTGTCTATGGGGTTTGGGAGATTTCATTGTCCCGCACGTGATTTTGCTCAAAGAAAGCTTTAGGGAAAGATCCAATTGAATGTTGGAATTCTAATAATTCCGTGGAAAACTTGTTCATTGCAATCAAATCGGAAAAATTTTATCCCGAACTGATAAAATATTTGCATTTTCCAATATTCTATAAGATTCTCAAAAAACAAAAAGGTTTGATGGAGAGAAATTGAATTGTATGTATCGTATCTCACAAGTGTTGTTTCGAGTAGACTACGACGATTTCTACAAAATAAATTTCGACTGGTATCTTCAATATGAGGAATTCGCATGAATGGGCTGAAGAAAATCCGCATGAGGTCAGGCATACGATATCGAAATACAAATTTTCAACAAACGTGCGGTGGAGCGTTTATAAAAATCGATTGATTAGACCGCACGTCCTACCAAGACGGCTTACGGGTGATTTTCACTTAGATTTCCTTCAAAATCATCTTCCTGTATTACTCGAAGGTACGCACATTATAGGATTGCATTTTTCAGTATGATGGAGTTCCAACAGAGTAATGTTCAGATATTTTTATATCATTTCTTTCCAAATCTGTGGATAGGCAGAGGTGGACAGCAATCCTGGTCCTATAGATCACCATATTTCAATCCTGTTGATCCATTAATTTGGAGTTATTTGAGATATTTACCTGAAAAACGAAGTGAGAAGATATCGAAGTCGCCTGTAATAAAATACGTAAAAATCCAGGCATGATCAGAAAAGTATCGGACTTATTTCGAAGCGGAATAGTACCTATGTGTATTCAGAAAGCGGGTTACTCTCCGAAAATACATTGAAATGATTCCTCAGAATATTATGAAATACGAATGTGCAATAAGTGAGACGAAAAAAATTTAATTTGATCGAAATGTACGATTTTTCTGAGAATTAAGTGGATTTCCAATATTCAATTGAATCTTTACCTGAAGATTTCTTTAGGCAAAATCACCTGCGGGACATTGAAATCTACAGAATCTCACAGAAAATTTTCTACTCTTTTCGAATATCCCAATCAAAATCCAAAATTCCAATACACAGGGTGTTGAATCTCAGTTTGGAAGATGTCCCATATTTTTCAAATACGGGCCTGGAATTTTTCAGGAATTTAAATGTAAATCGATCTACCTGAGGAAGGTTATGATATGTTTCAAGTATCAACTGAATATACTGGTTGGTTTAAAAGTTATTAGCAATTGAAAATTTTGGTGAATACATGAACCACCCTGTATCTCGGTTATGAAATTGATTAGACCTATCATATAGGTTTTTTGGACTCGCCTAGGGTAGCTCTAGCTCAGGTTACCGTATGTTAATTTACCAATGAAACACCCAGTATAGATTATTCGGAAAGTTTTGGAAATAAATAACATTATTGTCAACAATAATTGCATTTTGTTTTGCTCCATCGCACTTACCTCCAAGACTTCATTAATTTTGTCGTTTGCGTTCAAAACATATTTACTTGGTTCCATACTTTATCCCAACCCTGTATATTCCGTCTGTACCTAATGTTGGAATTTTGAGCTGAAAATTGTCTCGAATATTGAGGTTCGACTCACCAGTAAAATTTTTGTGATAAAATTTTTTAGTTCTATAATTTGACAAATGAAATTTGTATGATAGAGCTTACCATATCAAATTTTGTATCAGTGGGAGAATTTCAGAATAGATATATTTCTGAATAATAAAAAAAATGCTGGATCGATCGAATTCAAACATAGTAGAAAACCAACGAAACCAAATCAAATGTAAAATTTTGCGATGAAGCTTTCAATAGAGGTATGAAAAAATATTCTTTTATAACGGGGGTCGGGTCTAGAAATTGAAGGGAGCAGAATCTACGAACGTTAATCTCCCGCAGGAATTATTTATCTTAAGGAAAAAAGCATAATCTGAACTCAGTAATCTTGCACCGTAAAATGATTATATTAATGACTATACTCATCGATTCTGAGAATAAACATATTATTTTCCGATATTTTCATTATTAACTTTCTGATCGTATCTGTTTTTGACGTATTATCTCAAACGGTTTTCATCACAGATATGCCTCAATATCCTGAAAATAAAATTCTTACCTCTTTTAAGACTTTTATACTTTGAAATCTCCTTTTTTGAATAATCATATTTAAATAATCAGAAATGCAGTTCTCTCGAATCTTGAATAAAAATCTTCCTTACCCACACAAAGATTCGAAGGTCAGTTTTCTCACGCATCCATTCACACGTTTATAAGCAATTCGTATAAGTTGTATTTCTTGTTATATCATCACATGAAAACATACTTGAATCTTGAATCTTAACCAGTATTCAATTCAATTGAAACCTGAGGACTGCATAATAATACCTTGTTAATTTACAGCCGATTACATCCACATTTGCCGAAGATCAGATCCGGAGGTAGCGAAATGTATAAGAGAATCAATCGAAGTTTTGAGGCCACAACTCAAGCAAGGCATACCGGAACTAAATGTACCTGGACTTGAACCTTTATTCATTAAGGAAGTTGCCATTTTGAGAGGTCAAAACAACAATTTCAAAGCATTCCTAAGGAATATTAATGTTTATGGTGCCAGTAATTTCGAAATAACCAAACTGAAGTGAGTACACAACAATTATGACGAACAAAACAAAACAAATTATTAAATATTATTTACACCGCTTTAATATGGACAAACCAATCTGTAAGCTATTACAGCCCACAAATATTCATCGAGAGGAAGAATTGTAAAGTAATTAATATAAATAAAATGGCAAGTACCATACATACTAAAATGGAATACCAAAAACCAAATGCTTGCCCGACGGCACGTTTATTATATATATGAAAATTCACAATTGAAACTGGTTCAATATAAAACAAAAAAATTACTATTTGTTGAATATTATAGTATAGGATCCGAATCAGATTTCGTATATTAAATATTTTAATGAGTGCCTCACCTTTGAAAACACCCGTGTGTACAGGGTGTACCAAGTTCGACGGCCTATGAGGAGTTTCTGGAGAACTGGACCTATTTGAAATCTGAAAATTGAGATTATGATATTGTTTGACATTATCGACCGAGCTAAAATATTCTTGCAGTCTGACCATTTTCAGTTATACAGGGAATGAAGAAAAATTCAATTTTTTTTCTATTTTTTTGTTTTCGAATTCGATAGAGTATTCAATTGTGAATACATTCGTATTCAAATCGTTGCATTCGTCATAATACTTTAAAAAATATCGAGAAAAAACTGACGAAAAAACAGGGATATTCGAAATTATGTTCGTTATTCCTAATCTAGATATTTTAAGCTAAAACCGTTTTCACATTTTTGAAGTCGAAGACTGTGGAAACATTGTTCATTTTCAGAATTTTGCAAAACTCGTCACAGGTGTTCCAAATGATGGGTCGAAAATTGGGATCAAGATTGGCCCATAATTTTCTTTTTTCAAATAAGAACCCTAATTTTTTATGATTGCGTTGGATTGTTCGAAGAAAATTGATGATAATGTCCCAACATTTAATGCTCTCAAAATCAATAATTCTTGAGCTATTCAGGATTTTCTGATTCGTCAAATTCAAACAATCTGTGTCATGTTACCAATGACCTTGGTCATAGAAGAATTATTCCAATAATTCACTAGTGACACACTTTTTTTCTGAATTCATTTATCATTATTGACATAGAACAGATTTCATGAATTTGACGTTACATACGACATTAAATCAGAAAATCCTGAATAACTCAAAAATTATTATTTTTAGGAGCATCAACATATTACAACATTATCATCATTTTTCTTCGCACAATCCAACGCAATCATAAAAAAATTTGGTTCTGATTTGAAAAACGAAAGTTATGATCCAACATTTGGAACACCCTGTGACGAGTTTTTCAAAATTCTATAAATGTCCAATATTTCCTCAATCTTCGACTCATGAAACGTGAAAACGGCTTGAGATATTTACAATAGGAACAACAAACATGATACCGAATACTCTCATCTCCCTTTTTTCTTCAGTTTTTTATAGATATTTTGGAAAATGTTTTGAGGATGCAACGATTTTAGTACGACTTTATTCAAAACTGTATACTCTATCAAATTCGAAAACAAAAAATGTTTGAAAAATTTTTTTTTCACTCCCTGGATAACTGAAAGTGGTCAGGGTCCAAGAATATTTAAGCTCGGTAGATAATGCCAAACAATAACATACCTAATCCCAATTTTCAAATTTCAAATAGGTCCAGTTCTCCAAAAACGCCTAATAGGCCGTTGAACTTGGTCCACCTATAAAAATATGAATGCAATTTTTCTGTACATCATTATCATTCTCAAGTTAGCATTAATCGATCAGCTCTCATTATATTTGTATGAAAAAGAAGGCAAACACTTCATTTGGAGGAAATTACTTACGTGTTGTTTTATTTTGTCGCGCTGAATGTAATGAGGGCAATCATAAATTTCGCATAGAGGCAAATGTTGAATTATATATACTTTATATCCTGAGGCAAGATAAAAACAGAGTATTAGATACACATCATCAGGTATAATTGTGGTTTAAAAAATTAACCTCTCATTTCATATTACAGATTGAATGTAAACAAATATACCTACCGTGTGGGAGTTAAAATCCCTAATTTGACGATGGAAGGTGATTACGAAATCGACGCAAAGATTCTAGTTGTGCCGATCAAAGGAAACGGAAAATTCAGAGCTAACGCAAGTAAGTTAGAACCCTTAGAAAATGCTTAATGTTATACTATGATTATATTTTTAATCGATGGAACATTTCAGCAAACTGTGAGGGACAAGCAATTCTCAGGGCAGACGTAAAACCCGACGCAAATGGAGTCAAGCGCTTCAAATTTACACAATTCATGTTTGCAATCAATATTGGTGACTATAATATCGAACTAGACAACCTCTTCAACGGAGATCCAACATTGGGTGAGTTAATTGATTTATGTAACAACGGTTGTGTGAAACCTTTGAAAGCAGCTTCTGGACGTTCCCTTTTTTCTTCACTGCCCTGCCAATCAGAGTATGAGTTCTCCAACTCTAACTGCCTCTTTGTACGACCTTACAATATTAATTAGGATGACTATTGAAAGTCCGAATTATGAAGTAGACTGCTGAAGAGCGTGGTGTCATCGAAGGATAGAGTAGCAGGCAGACGAGTTTCTGATTTATTGGTATTAATCAGTGCCGTATAACTCAATCGAGGTTGACAACTAAAATTAAGTCTAGAACTTATATTTCCTGCCAGCAGGCAATTCTCAGGTTATTCTCATTTCGTGAAGTTGTCTCCAGTTTCTTGAATTAAATAACAGACGATTTTCTCATTATTTGTCTTCCGTAGGTCAAGCAGCTATCGATGTCCTCCATCAAAATAAGCAAGAGTTCATCGCAGCATCACTTCCCTTCATCAATGCAAAAGCATCGGAAATTCTTCTGGAGATAGCCAATTCAATAACCAACGATATCGACTATGACGAAATTTTCCCTGAATAATTTTGACGCTGTAAATACTCATTTTGTATGATTTTCTGGTTTTAGATGAATTTTTGATTTTGTTTTCTTGCTTTTCATTCATTTACATATTCCTCGGAACAATAATTAATCATTCGTAAACTATCAGAATATTTGCCCTGAAAGGAAGTCTTTTTTTAGTTAATTCTTGATGTTTGGAAAGTCCTGATTCAGGAAAGTGATAATATTTCTGAAGATCCAACGACTTCCCATAATTTCATGAAAATGCAATACAACGAACGAGTGCAGATATTTTTATTATAATTATGTTTGAGATATTGTGGGGAACCAAACTTCTGAACGTGAAGAGGCAAAAACCTTTTTTCGATTAAATTTTCTTCCAGTGATGTTTGAATGTGCGATTAGCTAAGTGAAATTTATTTTTCAAGTTTCTGTTCCTTTTATCAGCCATGAAAATAAAACACAATAATGAAAATATGAATTAAGTAGGAATGTAGAAACAACTGAGCAAAAAAATATTATTCGTATAGTATATAAAAATACCAGAGATTCTCAACATATTTCCCTTCATTACAATACTCAATCAATGTTAATAAGAAAAAACACAAAAAGTTTATGTAGGTAACTGAAAAGTAGTTATTATACACCATGTGAAATAAGAATCTAAGAAAAAGTGTAGATAATAAATGTTTGTTATGACAATATTCGAGATTAAAATCAGCTTCAGTGGTACTGTATCGACTTCAGATTCAAATATGCAGGTATTGGTCATGTTTGTTGCCTTATTTAGTTGTTCACTCGCTGAATGGCTCAGGTGATACAGAGTAAAGATAAGTATTAATTTACTCAAAACGACGTAACTGGCAGACTGAAAGAGTTTTTTGTGAATATTTTGTCTCTGACAGATGTGGGATACTGATGAGGCCAAATAAAGCTGTAACCGGCCTATCCCTTCTTTCAGTAATAACCTCTGATTTAATCTCTCTAGTCATCGTGATTTTAATCTCCCTGGTCATCGTGATGAGATATCTGTCAGCCTATAAATTGAAGATGGTATTCATTTCGATGATTATGTTTATCTATGTTTCCAACCTTGAAATCATTAGATATTACTGAGTTTTGACAGGTACCTATTTGAATTTCTTCCTGCTTTTGTTGGAGTACGGAAATATTAGCTTACTCATCATTTCATCCTTTTCTGCAGGTTTGACTCACAACTTTGACCGAAAATTCATATTATAATTGAAGGAAAATGCTATGGAGCAACCTCCTTCAGGTTTTTTCAGATTCTTTGTCTTTATAGGAGCCAAATACAAGTACTTATTTAAATTCATTTAATTTATTCATGTTATCCTAACTTTGATTCACAAAATAAGTTAGAAAATAACCGAAAAAATTAATTTCAAGACAACTTCATAATGTAAATCCAAGATTATTATTCTACAATCCACCGTGTTACCCTCAACTATATGGGAAATAGTTGTCTACACGTGAAAGGCTCCACCACACTGTTTCCCACTTCCATGAACTTCCTTGCTAAACTCTTTTCCAAAATAGGCATCAACTCCTTCAAAAATACTCGAAAATTCTTGTTCACAACATCGTTAATAAAAGATACTGGAAAATTAACTCTCCAGTAAAATATTTTTCAAGAAAACAAATTATACTCACAAAGATTTTTGTCACCATCGAAAAAATTTTTTAGCCGTATTTGACCATCACCAACTTTCACTTTGAGATCGACCCTGCTAAATTTCACGTGACGTTCGCCATTGACTTCATATTTGTCCATCTGGAGAAAGGTCTGTGCAGAGCAGTCAGCTGAAAAAAAGAGACAGACTTGTCAATTTTATCGCAGTATACCGAAGAGAAAGTTAATCCCTAGTTGAAATCATCTTTATCTAATCATTAAAGTTCGATTAAACTTCGGGAATTGGTTTATAAATTCATCCACTGTCGAAGCCGTTACATTGTCGAACTCTGTTGAATTTTTAGATAGGAAGCCGCGTATGTATAACTCAAATGGAGACACTCACTTATATTGGCTTCGATGTCACCTTTTCCGTTGATAGGCACCATCAGAACCCTACCGATCACTTTATAGTGAGCATTTATTTTCAATTTTGGAATATCTATATTCAACTCCATAGATCTGTTATTCCAGTCAACACTGAAAAAAAAAGTGTTCAATCCTTCCTTGATTTCAAATAACGAGGAAAATGTTTCACTCATCTTACATTGCCGATTTGAATTTTTAGAGGAGATCAGAATAAACTATTTATTTATTTGAAAAGAACACAAACAGTCTCTTAGCGTTTACAATATGAGCATAATTTTATATTTCTTGGTTTGATTTTTCTAGTTTTCTATTGCGATTATTCTCGAGTTTTAATTTTTTTTGGTATTCATTTGTTTGGAGTTGTTAATTGATTTCATGTTTCATATACCTATTTGAGTAAGTTGGGGCTTTAAAGTGAATAAATAAATAAATAATGCCCTGTACATTAGTGATAAAGTAGGTGCAATCTAGGTAGGAACTGAAAACTAAATACAGAAGACACAATAAATGAAAAGCAAGATACAACAGATCAAGCGAGCACAATACATCTCCGAGATGTTAAAAGTAAGAGATTTCGAGACTTTGGACAACCACTGCTATGTTCTGTTATAGAACATCCAATGTCCGCCGCAGGCGGCTCTTAATTTTTCGAAGTTTTTTTGGTAGCCTATTCATGAACAAAATTTTCAAAGCATATTGAGCACATTGAATCTCTGTTAATAAAAATTTTATGCACTTATTTTCTGAAAAGTTGAAAATAGTAATCATCCCAAATTTTAGGCTAGGAACTATCCTGTTGAAAAACTTTTTTTTTTTTAAGCTTAATATAGTAAGGATCTTCTGCAAATGGCGACAAATGGCCCGAACAGAGCTCTCAAAGCGACCTATGTGATGTCAAGAGAATATATCTACACTTTAACATTATTTTCACCCCGCCAATACCTCTCAAACAAAGAATTGCCGCAAATGGCACAGATCAGAACAAATAACGATTCCCAATAGTCTTCGGAGACCTCTTTGGGAAGCATTTTCGAAACATCGCAAAATATCCCAGGGATGTTTGTGCTCGCTGGGGAGCAAGAGGCAACCAGAAAAATAAGAAGCAGTAGAAGGGAAGAATTGGATAATACCGAGCCCCTAAGGACTTGGACCTATAATTAGAAAACCGCTAAATATTAAAAGGAATACAATTTATTCAGGCACACATCTCGTTCAACAAAAACTTGATACATGATAAAAAACTCATGCCAAATTGTGTTCATAAAATTTTAACATGAGGTAATAGTATGGCCGCCGGACCGTGAATAGCGGTGATAGGAAAGGATGAAAGAGAACAAAATCTGGACGGAATTAGGGCTGCCTAAAAGTCCTTCAACGTTACCGGTATGAATATGAGTTCATAAAGAAAATAACTATTCAATGTTACCTGATCCTCATGAGAAACAACAAATGACTTTGATAAGTATTCATAGTTCTTCATACAATTTCAAAATCATCAACATTCGGATGAATAACTGATGAGTAAATTATTTCAAATGCAAACTTACTTTATGTACTTGACGATAAAATCACTACATCCATAGGCACTCACATTGGCTACTGTAACTTTCAATCCAGAATCCTCTGTGATCAGATCTGCTATAGTGAGAGGCTCTATACATGGAATATTATACTCTGGAACACCTGAGGAATTTGATGATTCTTTATTTCAATTTCTTTTATTCAATTTTTTGTTTCTATCATATTTCTGAAGATCAGTACAACATATTTTAATGAATATTTCCAGATTAACAGGCAATAGGTTAACTAAATTACTGATATTCAAATAATTTCCTCAAGTGTAACGTTACCTTCCTTCAAATAGGGGCGCAAATCTTCGATAGCCGACATCATACAACTGTTCACCTTGGAATCATTCTCATGACATACGTGCAGAAATGATGCTGTAAAAAAACAATATGAAACTTTTAGGAAATTTTAGTAGCAACAATAAGTATTGGTAGCCGGATAAACTTAGAAACTTTTTCATAAACTTCATCAAATCATGTTGATTAACTATTTACATTCATTACTCACGTAATTCTTTGCCTGCACAATAAGACACGAGTAGGACAACAAAAATTGAAAATTCTTTCATATTGGTTTCTGCTTTCAATTCTTCTCTTCAAATGAATGACAGTGATAATTAATTGAACCGAAGTAGAATTCCATAAAATTTATATTTTATTTTGTCTCAGTCTGATGAACTGTTATTTTCTTAGATCGAATTTTCCTCTAATGCTTTCAGCTCACGCGATCAGTAAGTTTGCAGGAGAGGAACTAGTGATTCTCTGTTGACTAGGTGCCTATCATAGCATATAGCATGGCTCATGATTATGGAAAATAATTTGAAAATCTTTCAACGCTATCGTATATAATCTTCATAATATTTTCTAATTTGTGCATCAAATTTCTCATGAATGAGTAATCCAACTGGGGTTGAAAGTCTTCGTCTTCTTCATAAACCATTGTTTCTGCACTGCTGGCGACAGGCCTCTTCAAGTTTTTTCCAGATATCCTGCGCTTCTGTGTGTGGGTATAAATTGAGTGAAAATGTAATACTCGAAACGAATAGAATTATAAACAGATTCCTCTTGGGAAATGTCTAGATGGCCATTCAGAAATTAATCCAAAATGTGAAATATGCTCACTCGACGCATTTCTAAAGTATCTTCTCAATATTTGTTTCAAATTTGTGTTGCAATCTCTCACTTTTAGACCCCATCTTTCAGACCCTGTACACGATTACCTATTTGCTGCCATAAAACGTAGATTCTGAGAATCAGATGCAGGTAAGAACAGAAAATAAAAAAAAACTCAATAGGAAAAATTGAATCAAAAAGTAATATAAATTAATATTGAACATCAAAACATTAATAAGCATGTATCGAAAACACCCCACGACGAAGAAAACTAATAACAAACTCAAGTCATCGAAAGGTTGCGTACCTTCCTGGAAAAAAACTACAATTCCTTATTGCCTCGATTCAGCTCTCACCATCCTATTCTAAATCTAAAGGATCGCGTCCCGCCTTCAATTACATCGTGGTAGTATGACAAAGCATTCTCGTGTACGTGTAGATTTAATTATTTCAATTTTTTTTTATAAAACTTTTCGAGCACTACAACATTGTCTTCGATCATGTTCCTCTTTCTCGTACAGTTTACCCAGCGACGTCCGTAAAAGTCGGAAATCAACTGGTTTATTAACGACTTGTTGAAAAATCGACATTTTTCTTCATTTCTTAGTTATATGGGAATGAATTTAACGTGACAACCAACTCAAATAAATTCTCTACAAAATCGATCATCTGGTTCCAGAGTTCTGTGAAGGCAAACAAACATACAAACGCACAGAATTTCACATTTTATAATATTAGTATAGATGGATGAATCATTGTTGCACTTTATTCATGTTTTAAACCCTAGCTTTCGACAGTCAGTTTTCACAAATGGCAAGAATTTAATGGACCTAAATACCTTCGTAAGTAGACATTCGCAATTTGCCCCAACAGTTAGGTTTTGTATTTATCGTAAATGTAGTCACACATTACCAGAAAGTGATACATTTTAATCTTCGGCTTAAAGTTTTTGTCTGCATTGGCATGAATAACTATTTGACATATAGGAACATGTAACAAATGTCATATTCATATTCGTATGTAAACTTACCTTATCCTTAAGGTAAATATTAATTATAATTAGCTATATCGGTTTGTTCTCTACAACAAACGAAAACAAACACATTGATAATCTGGTATTAGTTCAATTGTATATAATCACTCTTCTACAATTCAACTCCTCTCTTTAATTCAATAATTGATCAAATCATATCTAAATATTCATGTCGAGTCACAATTATCTCTCATGTTTTCATTCGATTAACAATACTTTCCTCATATTGTCTTGGAATCATATATTTTACATATCGCCATATATCATGCAACAATACTAAATAACAATAAATTACTTAACAACTAAAATAATTATCAACAAGTTGTAAATTTGAATTCTGTGTCTAAATTGTACTGATTCAGATTGATCAATCTGTAATCCAGGCATCCAATGGTATGTTCCTGAAGAGATTTTCTACGAAACTGGTCATCAGCTCCAACAGTTTTTTCTTCAAATCGGGTTTCATCTCTTTTAGCAATTCTTGGGAGTTGGAGTTGATGAAAAGATTGAGTGCGGCTTCTATAAAGCAAAATAATTTTCCATTAGTAAAATATTGTGAATTTCGCAAGATATAAAATTCAAGATCCACACAAAGGGAATGTACCTAATCACTTTTTTCATGATTCATTATATTTAATTTTGAAAATGAAGAATCAAAGAGTCAAAGGGTTACTTTGTTGGGAAACAGACATCCTCGTAAAAGTTACAATTCTAATTTACATGGGATTTCGATAAAATGATAGCTCTAGTAATAAGTACCGTGAAAAGGTCATTTTAGCGCCAAGTGTCTACTTAACCACGTGTTGTTTGGTGAGCTTTACTGTCACGAAGGAACATAGAGTATAATGACAAACACGAATATTGAATTTTCTTGGAAGTGGTTCAATCTATAAATTATCTTATTATTGTTAAAAAGATTAATATGCATATATTTCTCATTTCATGTATTCATTGCCAAATAAATCATTTTTTACAAAATTTTTTGATCTAACTCTCAGTCCAAGAGTAATACAGTATCATTATTTTTATTACATTTTTTGAGCATTGTGACTCTAGAACGTAGCAGCTAGGACCTTCGATCAACTAGACCCATTCGATTTTTATTGATCCGAACGTTATCTTTATCGATATGGAACATAAGAGGCAACTTATTTAAAAAAATGGCATCCAGTTCCCCAACTACTAGTTCTCTGATATGTTTCGTCAGGAACTCTCAGAGGAACCAGTAAAATCTTCATGAAAAAGGCTCTCGGTTAAATTGACTGATACTTTTCGAAAAGATTGGTCCACTATGCTCATCCAAAGTCTCAATAGGATGAACATGGAAGCCATTGAGGATTATGAACATAAAGACAACATAAAGACGACTTGGTTGCCGATCTTAGAAAAAACAAGGATCAAGCCGATATGGAGTTGGAGCGATATGGGCTAATCAACAATGGGCACGTAAACTCACTACCTTTATCCGCTATACACCGAGGTGTAGATAACACCTCCGGATCGAACATGTCATCAGTGTCCGAAATTCAGCGGTCAAGTTAGAACCTCAGACCAAGTGTCCTCTGAATAATTCCTAATACACCACGGCCAATCAGCCCGGAAGACTCTCTCATTGTCTAGGTTATCTTTTTTAAGGAAAAAGATCTATTTTGATATAGCATCTTTACCCCTAATGAAAAAAAGTTTCTTTTGTTTGAAACTTTCTTCATAAGATTGCAAATTCAAAAGACTTTTATAAAATGTTTCCACATCAGAGCAACACCAAAGAAAAATCTACTCGTTTGTTTTATAATCAGAAATACATCAGTTGGTCATGAATGATAGCAAATTAAAGAAAGCAAGTATATCAGACAGTCCCAATCACTTCAGAAGATATGATGAAACGCATACGAAATGCTTGCTGAAATTTCGATGCAGAAACTTTGATGCGATGGAAAGTATCATTTATTAACAGAATTGATAAATATATCGAAGTCAAAGTTCATCATTTTCAACATTAACTGTCATGATGTGAAATTAATAAAATTATGATCCTCATTTAATTTGAATCAAATTTTGAAATCCGAAGAAAAAAAGTTTCAAACAAAAGTTACTTACTACTTTTTTTATGAAGAATAAGAATCTACACTAAGACATATACCTTTCCTGTTGAAAAAATCTGGTCGCATTTGAATTATCCCTTGTCCAGGTAAAGGTGGAAACAAAGTATGTTCATTTTTTCCTCTTGGTCCCTAACAATTTTTTTTATTTTTTTCTGAAACACATAGTTTTTGAGATGATTCACTATTTCGAGTTAAATTCCGCATCCTATATATGAGTGTTTAGCAATGAAACGAAACGCTGTGAATATCAATTGGAACAGTTCTGCATTAACACTCCTGAAAGAGCACTTGGCGTAGCTGTGTGAAGCTGTGGGGGTGTAGGTTTGAAGAATTTTCCGCGAAGTTTTAGCCGATAAACATTTTTCATAAGAAATTTGCGGGATCTTTTGTCAAAACACTGAAAATTCTATGTTGAATGAGATCTTAAAAATCTAAGGAATTTGATCATCCAATGCTGTTCAAAATAACGATATGGTGAAATTTGAACTCACGTATCACAGAATTCCCATTGTGCACATTATCAACGCCCATTTGGATATTCTTCACACTGAAATCCATCTTCATCTGTTGCAGTTTAAGGTAGGAACGACCGTTCACTGACTTTGGGGCAGCCTTTATGTAAACTTTACACTTGATTCCCTCTGAAATAGATTTATGAAAAAGTGGAAAACCACCTAAGTATAAAGAAACTTACCATATTCCCCCCAGTAATTTCCTCCTCCTGATGCTTGGACTAGAATAAGGATGCCGCTAGATTCATACTGTGCCTTAGCGGAAATCTTTGGTATGTACATAGTATATTGGAATTGGTATGTATCTATATCAGACCTGAAATGTTATTTCTGCATGAAATTGCGTTGACAGAATATTGTGGAAAAAATGAAATATCTTAACCAATAATCAATAAATATTAGTGGGTTTATAGGTTTAATAGAAACAGTCAGCGGCTACATGTGATTTTTTATATGTCATGAAAGTTTTGACAATCAATGATATTCAATGAAGCAATGAATCTTTCATTGCATCAATGAATCCTTCGAATATGAAGCTTAATCTTAATTTAAATATGTATGTTTATTTCAAATTAATTGATTTTAGATTCGTCCCAAGATTGATATTTCCGGCGCATCAATAATCGTTTCATTAATTTGTATATGGTGGTCTATTTGAGAAATCCTCGGCTCTTAGAAATCTAAGAATGACAACAGATATAGTTTATTTTCTCGAATACAAGTTGTTATTGCAAAGCTTCATCTGTATTTTTATAAAGCTATTATATACAGTGCAGTGATATAAAATTGTCTTTTTTCAAGGTTTTATCCCTTCTAATAGCGTTTTAGTGGAAATTTTTAGAAATATATGGTACTAGCAGAAAGGTTTCACCCGGATAGAAATTCATTTCATGATCGATAATAAGCTCTATTGGTCCATTAAAACAAGAAAAATATGTTTGGGATAAGTCTAGGCTAATGTAAAATTGAAAGAATTCCAAACCAAAATACCTAAATCAGAAAGCGGTCATCAGCCAAATGTAGTAACACTATATTACCATTTTTTAAGTACCGGTAGATTCGGGTGACTTGGACTGTTGGGTGACTTGGGACAATGATCAATATTGCGGATTTGTTTCTTTCTTGCCATGTATGAGTGACGGGAAAATTTATAAAATGATTTAGCTCCGTTTCGTTTGTTCAAGAATTAATTTCTATAGACCTTATCGTGACCAATGCATTTGATTTGACGAGAAAAAAGTTAAAGCATGTTTTTTTATGACCCTAATAATTTCTAGTGCCCCATACATGGGGCCCTTTTTGGATATGTAACAATTTTTCATGGATACGTGGGATAATGGGATATAAGAAATGTCATTAAACAATGTTGTTTGCAAATCAAACGCCAACAGGGATCTCATTTATTTATTTTGTTTTTTTATAGGGTTACTCTGGACAATGCCGAATGAATACTAGCGGGGCGCATTGGCAGAAGGAAATATACCGATTTTTCTCAGATACGCTTAGCGAAGCGATTAAAGACATTGAAAAAAATTATTCAACTTACAGAGAAGCTTCCCAGAAAAAAACATACCGAAATATACGAAAAAAATTTACAAAAAAAATATGAAGTCATACAGTGGTCAAACTCGTCTGTCTGAACACGAAGAAAATATAATTTCTGATGCAATTATATTAGCAAGTGACTGGCGATTGTGGTTTTCAGTAAGAAAAAGGACATATACAAGATCTTAACAAAAAAATAAAGACTTTTTCCAGTTAGTATAGCGTTATCAATTTAAACATTTTTGAATATCAGTTGAAATATCTTCATCAACAAAGTATTAGTTACGTTTTATCCACAAAAATATCACCCAATAATCAATGTTATTTTGTTCTGTTTCAAATATTTTCACTTTGGCTGTAGTATAGGGTTTTCATTAAATTTTCCTACCAAATTTTAAATATATATACTAATCAATAGTCTGAACCATTTAATATGTTTGAACCTTTTCTTCAGATGAAAATAGGTCGTTCTTTCCAAAATATTACAAGTTAAATTCCAAAATCGTCCCAAGTCACCCGAAAATACGGTAACTCTCATTTAATTGATTTTTTCAATTTTGCTTTACCCAACACTTTAATTGCTGGTGCTAACTGATTATAGAGGATTATTCCCTGATAAACACAAGATGATGCAAATTTGGAAGTTGGGTGAGGGGGAATGCATCTCTTTTTGAGTAATCATGAAAATCTGATAACCAATGCATAGATTTTTCGTTTTCATTCATATAAAGTAAACATCTATAATTGCACAAACTAGAAAGTGTGAAAAAATCATATAATTCCTAAAAGTAGGCCTACATAATTCGCGAGAATCAAGATTGAAAATAAGATATCATTTCCTTTTTTGTACTATAGATACTCTGTTAGAATCAACGGAATTACCCCATAGCTAAACGTTTTAATTCGGAAAGCTATGTAGACCAAACTATAATATGTAGATGGTAATAATGACCTGAATTCGAAGAGAGTTTTTCACCACACTGATTGCATAATAAAAGTCCCCTATCTTCTTATAAACAGCTATAACCTGTGGGTCCCATCTGAATAGAGAGCAATCTAAGTATATACCCAAAAATTTTCAAATATTAACAGGAGGTTATTTGATTGCCAAAAAAATTTCTGGTTTTCGTCAACCAGTAATACGGTATCCTTTTCCGATGCGGTTTTATTTTTAACTCTTGTGATGAATAACGTATTCATTGTAATGAGAATCAATAATGTATTCATAAAGAAAATTCCTTAAATACCTAATGCATTATTTTTGGTAGAAATTTGATTACCATGGAAAGGTAAGAGCAAGTCAACCATGAGGTAGATATATCTGTTGCTGTTGAAGACTTTTTTGTAGAAGTTTGAAATAGGTACCTAGGTGCATTTCCTTCATACATTGCATACATTTGATTCTTACTGTTTCCGCAGCTCACGTAATTATAACTGATTTTGATGTATTATTGAAGTTGTAGTGCGTATCCTCAATTTATTCTAGAGACATATAGTCATATAGCATGTACCATACTGAGGCTGAATTTTTTTGTTAAATAGGTCAAGTAGTTTTCGATTTCATCATTACGATATAAATTTCATCGAAATAACATATTCCAATGGACTGGAACCGTCCTCGTGTTCAATAAGAAAATGTAAACTTTTTCTTAATATTTTGATCAACGAATATACAGGGTGTCCCATCGGGAGTGCCCATTAGAAATTCATGGAGAAATAATTATGACAAATTGAGGCTTGTAGAACACTGAAAATTCAATGAAAGAGCAACGCACAATATCAGATCTGTTTTTTGAAATCGGTCACCGAAAAGATATTCGATGTCACTTTGAAGAGAAAATAATGTTTTGACATACTGGGAGGTAAAATGAGAGTGTCAAAGTTGCAATTCAAAAAAAGCCAAAAACTCGATTTTTTCAAATGGAAACCGTATTTTTTTCACTCACATGTGAATTTGTGGGGTAAAAATGAGTGGAGTCTATTCAGGGTTCCCTATATCTAAAATGTACCATTTTCGAGATATTCAGAAATAACTGCTACGAGCTTAATATTATTATAATATGATCTCTGTTCACCCTTTCATAAACATCTTTGACTTTATTCGGAATATTTTTCCATTCTTCCATTGTTGATATTCTCAAAACTTATTTCATTGTTCAAAGAGAAAACGACCACTAGTTTTTTTTACTGCTCATAATGAGAATAACGAGTTATTTTTTCGGAAAATATGACATACATATCGAAAGCTTATATTGTAATGCAAAACTTATAAAACAAGTCATGAAACTTCTCGAACTTTCATTCAGATATATCAGAATAGAAAATTGAATCATAACACATTTTGAAAATTTCGTCCACCTACTTCCAAACATTTTTCGCACCTTCTCAATATTTTTGGTTGGTGGATTTCCTTATTAATTCTGGAACAGAATTCTGCCAATACATTGCACGATAAATTCTTGAGTTGGAACAAACCTGGATCATTTTGAATAAAGTCATACAGATTCTCATGAAAGGGTGAACATAGATCATAATTAATATTTTAATATGCTCGTTGCTATTAACAGTTAATTCTGAATATCTGGAAAAAGGTACATTTTAGATATAAGGAACCCTAGAAGACTCTACTTATTTGTTATGGGAGTGAAAAAAATACGGTTTCCATTTGGAAAATCGAATTTCTGCCTTTTATGGAATTCAAACTTTTACACTCTAAGAGTTTTTCCTGAATATTTTAAAAATGGTACATTTTGGATATAGGGAGCCCTAAATAAACTCTACCTATTTTTACCTCACAAATTGATATGTGAGTGAGAAGAATATAGTTTCCATTTGAAAAAATAGAGTTTTTTCTTTTTTTGAATTTTCAACTTTGACACTCTCGTTTTACTTCCCAGTATATGAAAACGTTATTTTCTCTACAGAGTTATGTTGGATAATCTCGTCAGTAACCCATTTCAAAAAACAGATCTGAGATTGTGCGTTGCGCTTTCATTGGATTCTCAGTGTTCTACAAGCCTCAATTTGTAAATTTTTTCGAAAAACAGTGAATAACTCGAAAACGGCTTTTGATGGCTATAAAATTAATGTGTCATTCGAGATCTATCCGAAAAATCCATAAATTACAGGGTGTTCCATTTGAAATAAGAAAGTTGATACCATTTCCGGTGAAAGCGGACGTCATTGATGTTCAAAAATATATCATGAATAAAGGCCTTCTTGGCTTATATCTTCACATAAAATTTGGAAATGATCGAATTATTATTTCTTCATAAACTTCTGATAGGTACTCCCGCTGGGACAGCCTGTATAACTCAGAATTTTCCGTATTTTAAAAGTGAACTTTAGCAATTTATGATAACATGTCTGCATATTTTATATGGGTGGAAATTGATAAACTGTAATTCGTAAAAATGCCGACATGATTCCGTTCGAATCACACTTTCAAAATTAACAGGTGATAAACGCACGAAAACCGAATCATCCTTCTCGGAACTCGTTTTCTTTTCGATATTTCGATAAAACTCGTAAAAGTGGGTCACATACCTCACAGCAGTAACCGTTGTGTTACTGACCCGTATGCCTCGATGTTTTTGAATGTCGCTCGGTAACCGTCAGGTCCACCTCCTAAAGCTATTCCTATTTCGTCGATGACTATGGGTTCCGGCTCGAACAATCCCAATTCAGGAATCCCTCGTCTCATGTTGGCTATAAGGTAATTGGCCGAATCCTGCAGACAGATGTTGACATCTGGATCGCTCCTCGAACATCTCTTCAGAAAATAAGCAGCTGGAAAAATTCGATAGGACTCTAAGTTTTCTGACATTTTCGTCAAGAAGGCTGTGACAAAACAAAGGGTCTAAGAGAACATTTTTCAACATTATCTGGCGAAATTGATGCAATCATTGAAATTACTTTCAAGTAATAGTACGTACCTATATTTTGAAAAAAGGTGCAGAATCAATGGGCTGCTAATTAAACACGAATGCGAAATTCGAAAACGAGCGACGAAAGAACGAGTTTTCGAACGCTTTAGTGTTCTTCGAATGGCCTATTTTCTCTATTTCAGTCGGGTTTTTTTGAAATACTGTCGAAGATCAATGAAAAATATCAGATTTTACATCCTGAAGACTTTTGTATTGTATCTTGGCAGTTGGCATGACTACTACGAAAATTGACAGATTACGGAATTTGAATTTTTCATTTGACTATATTTAACTTATACAGAGTGATTCATAACTATTGGGAAATAGGCTAAGGGCAGATTTTTTGGACCAAAATATGGCGATAGGACCAAATATACCTCGATAAAAGATAGAGGGCGTTAAAGTTGAATTATTTTTTCGTTTTCTGCTAATAATTTCACTGTGTATTTTTCCATTCGTTTTGAGAAAAAACACAATTGAACAGTTCAGAGCATCGGAAGGGAGATGTGGCAGAATGAACAGATTTGACACATAATTAGAGAATAGTATATGTTCTAAAACAAGTTGCAGAATGGGCTTCTATTCCACCACGAGTGTTCGGGTTGCCTTATGCAACGATTATTAGACTAGGTTTTCTCTATTTTACAAGTTTTGTTTAATACTCTCGAAATTCGATGAAAAATTCAGATTATATATCCTAGTGACTTTTGTATTGTATTTTGGCAGTTGGCAATTAATAGGATCGGAAGTCAGTATTGACAATCACAAAACGAAAAATATAACTGCAAATAATGATGTAATGAGTTCATTACAGCACTGCTTACAGAGTACACCTGAAACTATAATCATCAAATTGCAAGCGCCGTACATAGTTATTTCACGGAATTCTTCAGATAACCACCTCAACCAAACAAAAACGTACTTGCCATATAAAAGAAAACTGCACTATACATAACAGTGAAATCAAATGAAGCAACATTCAACAAACTGACAGAACCATCTCGTGAAACACAATGTCTTCTTCATTTTCACTTTCGATTTCATGTGAAATCTCTACCCAAATTCAACCCGCATTTCTTACAGTGACAGTAGAAATCATGAATATGTATTCGATATCTAAATGCTTTTGTGAATTTCCCAGATGACGTCATCAATATGAATGACTTTTTTATTCATTTCGAGATGAGATAACTTACAGTTGCACAAAAAACATTATGCAGATGAAATTCTGGTTGAGCCAGAGTTTACAATTCAATAATTCACTCACAATCATGGTTTTTAAATCTCATCGCAACTTGAAGTCATTCGAACTTTTTGAAATATAAACCATATCAGAATATAGGTAAGAAAACACAGAGAGCCCATTTACAATGAAGAGTACAAATTGTGCTGGATCAACCTGTATACCTATTCGAATTTATGCTTAAGAAGGCACCATTTAATTCAGAAGTTGACGTGTACTGGTATTTTTTATAATTCATTGGAAACAAATAATTGCATTTGATACGTGATATCTCCAGTGTATAGGTTACTGGGATGCGTCGTACGCCTACTGTCACTGTCACAATTTAACAATACAAATGAACAGAAAATAAGGAAATTTCTAGTTTCTTAACTCAGACTATTGCCGTATTACACATGGACTCATTGTCACATGACCTTTCTAAAGAAATCCGAGGCAACATACATAAGAAAAGAAAGGACTTAGGCGGATCGCTTGAAACGAACAGAGAGAGACCAAGTTGAAACACTGTCAAAAATCATATGTTCCAAACAAAATAGAAGGGTGGATGACAGTGCCTTAAATTACTCCATCTCATTCGCATGTCCACCGACTCTCTCTTGAAAGACGTCCATGAAAAATAGTTCTTTGGCTCAGACCTTCTTTTCTTTGGCTTGCAATGACAAATCATTCCGTGACTAGGTGAATAAGAGTTTCTTCCTCCTTCCCCCACAATCTACACAAGAAGAAACGACTCAACAGATAATAATAATAATGAGCCAAGGGCGATTTTGGGTGGGGGAAGGGTTAATGGGGACAATTACCGCTCCCACGAGTATCAAAAATCTGAAAATAAGGCTACAGAAAAGTGTTTTTACTATAAAATAAAACGTTCTGCTTTCTCCTAGGACGTCTAAGATTGCTCCTAATCGTTCTTTTATGACATTCAGATGTAGAAGACTACAATCTTTCAATGTATGCTGGATGCAATATATCTGGACCGTTTGGCAAATAAAATTGCGTCTGATTCTATGGACATTCTTCATGTTAGAGCAAACAGTTTCTTCTCGTACGGATGTTTCATATGTTTTTATCATATTTTGATTTTCTTTTCAATTTTTGTTTTGAAAAAAAATGTTCATTTCAAAGCTTCTCTGAGATTTTTACATGTTGTGTACCTTTTTCATTGATTCTCAAATGTTATCATAACCTCCCCACACAAAAAAGCTAAATCGGCTCTTGTTCTAAGCCTTTAGAAGCCTTAATAGAAATCCAAATTTCTCCGAATCGTCTAATGATATAATCCGTCAAGATCGACGTAATTTTGGTTTCACGGTTGAATTGTATTTCTTTGAATAGGAGTGTTTATAACCTGTTCGAGGTATTTACTGCTGTTTAAGTTTCAGAAAATAAATGGCTCGGAAAATAACGCAATGTTGTAGGGAGGTAATGGGTCTTACAAAAAAATTCAATTCTTATGTCGATAGAAAAATTAAAAATTAAATTTCGGTGACCACGACTAGAGCCGAAGATATAAAGATCTTTGACTTCACCGTTATACAATTCATATTTCTGTTATTAAAACGACACATAATACACTTAACTTGGCCTCCTTCATTATACATGGTTTCCAACACTTGAACAAAAATATTCATTCTCAAATTCTGATGCTCCATCTAATCGAAGATTCATATTGGCCTGCGCTAGGAAATTCACTTCATAGCATCGATGGCTGTTGAAGGTTTTAAATTGACATCTTCAGAAGAAATAATTTACTAACGTCAAGGATGCGATTTTTTTTCAGATTACACAAATATCGAAAATTCGAATAGCTGAATTTTTCAGAAAATGTTCTCCATGTTATACTAGATTCAACTGAACACATCATAATTTGTTCGACGAATTAATTCCGCGAAAAAACCATTAAGAACTCGTCGTAAAAACTGTGATGTTGATAACAAAAGAGAAATTCTTCGTGGAAAATACATGTAATTATTTTGATCATAAACTTTCTTCGATAAGAAAAAGAAATTAAACCACATAATTAGAAAGGAATATGAGAGTACAGAGTTATGAATCATTTCATCATTCATGATAAATTAATCATTATACTTTTCATGAAACACGATATGGTAATATAGACAATCAAAGAATTTTCCAAAGCAAGGAAAATGAGAAGAACATTTTTTTAATGAAGGTCACAATTCTGAAATATATTTCAGTCCACTATGTACGAAGGTGGTGAAATTCGATACTACCTCGTTGTGATTCTGTTATTATTCTGTAAAATGCCAGTTCTTCCTCATACTCTTATTTTTCCAATGAAAGAACTTATTGTTGAAAAAGTTAGAAATCTTGAGAAGGTGTTGAAAATATTACTTCAAACAGTGTAAACACATAATTTGTATATTCTTCTGAATCAACTCTAGTCCAAACCTGAGATTAAATTTATGATTGCCACTTCAGTTAACTTTAGTCTTCCATCAAAGTTCAGCTAATGAGGTTAATCTGGCGACTGAGAAAGTTTTCATTTACTTTTCATTATTAAGTTATCCAACCTCACAAGACGGAGAAAAACAAAAAATTTCACACAATTCCGAGTATAATCAACCTCATCAATAATTTATCTAAAATCCGCTTTTTTCACCAATTCCTGAAATTATTAAAACTCTAATATTGGGATTCTTTGAGTTTTTTAATAATGACCCCAAGATATTTCTTGTCAAATAATTTTTCTCGTTTATCATCAGAAATTGAATTTATCATATCGGTCAAAATGATGAACTTCATCAAATTTGTTTTTTTTTCCTATATGAAAAACACTATAGTGCTTGAAGTTGGATGTGAAAACGGTGTTAAATCCGAGGTTAAATCTAGTTTCCTCATTTTGAGTGGTAGGGTTCGCTCTTAAGTTCTCCTGATTTTGTCATAATAATACCCTGAGTTTGAACATTAATCAATTAGTAATTATCGGTTTGTTTTTTCTTGAAAACCTACGAATTTCACAAAATTATCATAAGGTACCGAAAGAGCCGTATATTGACGTGGATGCAATAAAATTATAATGTTATTTCGCAACGGTTCTTAAGTAATTCAATACAAATCTAAGTGATTTTTCGATAGAGAAAAACTGAACAGAAGGAGACAGAATTATCCACAATTCAACAGATATAAATTGGGATACACCAAAAAATTAAAATTAGCTTATTCCTTTCAATTATATTACGAAGATATAAGACAGCCACATAATTCCAAGAGAATCCAATCAATACCACAAAGTAGTCAGTTACCACGTTACAAATTTCAAGACTGTTTGAACTCGAATAAAGGAGCAACTTACATTCAATGCCATAAAAGAAGAACTGGAACACAAACAGAAAAGTAACTCGATATGTCAAACTGTACATTTTGGACGCCTGTTCAAAGCGGCCACCAAGTACGAAGAAGTTCTTGCACCGACTGACCTCTTATAGGTTGACCGTGACTTTGAACTCCTAGAACGAGAAGGGGCACCGCTACTCATATTTTTATATTTTTATATGTACACCGAGGTGCTTCCCTTATTATTCATTCAGATCTTTTCTCTTTTTCTGACGTAGAAAAGGCAATTAAACATTATAATAATCTCAGATCGACTTCATAAAGCCGCTGATCAAGATGCGAAATCAACAACTTTTCATTTTGTATTCGAGAGTCGATTCTGAGAAGCTGATTGGTACCCTTCCAGGAATAGCAAACGGAAATGAATGCTAAGTTGGAAAAAAATCAATCGATTCTATATATCGGGGTACCTCAAACTGAAGATTGAAGTAGGTACAAACGATTGGACTGAATAGGGAAGAACAAAAGAAATAACAAGTCTAATGAGTAAAAAGTGAGCAAATTTAACGTTTATTAACTGTTCTCTTTTTTTCTTTCATTTGGCATGCAATGTATTGATTAGAATCAGTCAGCACATTATCTGATTTCGAGACCTGTTAAGCTGGCACCCCGAAATTAACATGAATATCGAAACTCAAATTCCATAGTCGTTTGTCCTCCTGCATTTTTCATTTGTCCAGGTGCGAGATATGGAAAAATAAGCTATGTCCAGCTTATATTTGGTCCTATACTGGGTGTTTCAAAAAAGGGATCATGTTTCTAGGATAGATAAAACACTGAAATAAAATCAGGGATTGTTTAGTTAAAAATTTCGTAGCGCCATCCGTTTTCAAGTTAAGGGGAGTTAAAGAAAAAAGAATATGCTCTTTAATTCGGACACATTTAAATCCGGACATCCAGTACTCCGGACGCTTGATTTCAAAACCCATAGTCCGGACGTTCTCTATAATCCGGACGCACACGTGCGGACGCACACAAGCGCCGGCGTCTGAAATTTACGAGTTAAGACAAAAATCAGAACAAACATTATAAAGAACTCTATAATCTTTGATTCAGACGAATGTTAGAGTACCGCTAGTGTACCAATGTACAAGAAATGAATATGAAACCAATGATTCCTCTACTGATGATGACGATGATATAGCAACGGTCACAAAAGTTGAGAATGAAGAAAACAAAATTTAAGACGAGCAGATGAAGATGCTCTTCGAAATGAGGAATATAGCAGTGAAAAATGAAGCTCACTGTGAAGTTCAAACCAAAATTTCAGATTTTCTCAAAGATGAGTAAAATTTTAATGTGTTCTCTTGATATTACAGATTCAAATTCAAAATATTTTTGTTCTTTTTCTGAATTATGCTATTTACAAGAAAAATGAACATATCATTTTTTGATTTCCTGTGTTTGAAAATTCGAACTAATCAAATATTTTATTTTACTTTTGTGGTTATTATATTTCATTCATTAAACAACTTTTAAGAATAATTCTGTTTTTCTTCAATCCAGACAAATCAAAAATCCGGACAACTGCCTTGCCATCAATTGACCGGATTAAAGAGGTTGCACTGTACACATATTTTACGATTCTGCCGAAACTACTGGCAAGATTGCAATGAAACATAAGAATTTGTTTTGGAAGCTGATACATCCAATGAATTTGCTTTCATGTCTGACTCTCATAGATGGCGCTAGTTTTACGGTTCGTTGTAGTTCATGCCAAGTAGTAACTTTTTTAATATTAGATTTATTGAGCGAATTTTCAAGTGAACAAAAATTGAATTTAATTTTGCACAAAAAAGGTACTCCTGATAAAACCCGATAGTATGTGCCGTTTTTGGAATATTTTGATTTGAAAATTATAAGGTAATGACTGATGTTGATATGAAGTATTGTTAAATGTATTAAAGTATTAATTAAACAAGAAATGACGAGATGAAAATTTAAAAGAAGGCTCATTATTAATTTTATAACATAAAATAGAATTATTTAGGGTAGGTGTTCAAAATAGCCTCTGTTTTTACGAATACAAAAGTCTATATTTTTATTTGAATAATCTATTAATCTCCAAAACGGTTAGGAGTCAGGTACGAGTTCATCAAAGAGACGTTGAATTCTGTATTTTAATTCTTGAGGTGAGTTCTCCTCTGTAGCATAAACTTTTCCTGTAGGATATACCCAAATTGTCTAATCCAAAGGATTAAAATCGCATGACCGAGGGGACCAATGAGTCGGAGCTTCTGCACCTCTAAAAATCCATCGATTCGGAAAATGGTTACTTAACCAATAACGACACCTTCTATCAGTGCGGTGAATCTTCATCGTGATTACTAATTAATAATTACATTTCCAATACTTTTTATACCAGCTTCATAATTTTCAAATCAAAATACATATTCCGAAAACGGTACACAGCATCGAGTTTAATCAAGGGTATCTTCATGGTGTAAAATCAAATTGTGTTTAGGTTCACTTCAAATTTTGCTCAATAAATCTAATATAAAAGGAAAAAAAATTTTTTTGTTCTTTATTGAGAGATTGTCATTGATAAAATACCATTTTTTCCTTGGTAGTGAATACCATTGAGTATAAAACTATTTCAATACTCAATGATAATACGCTAGTTATGTTTTCTGATATACCTACATACATCATACTTGTCTTCGACTTATAGATTTTCTCCGTTATTTTTAGTTATTGAAATTTGTGCCTACCATTGTTGATGACGTCTAATTAATCGAGAGAGAAGCTACCCCTGTTTCATATTTCTGCTCTGTACCTACAGATTGAAAAAAGAAAACTTCAGGACTGCCCAACGACAAACCTTTCTGTCCAATAGAATTTTTTCAACCTGGAACGGATTGCCTGCATATGTGGCTTGTGCTCTCAGTCTGAACTCCTTCGAGAACAGATTCGATTCACATGGTTTGTTAAGTGTTTAAATTTGTATATTTATTTCCAGTATTTTTTTTATTCTTTGATACTTCACTGTATGTATTTTTTGATTGGTTTCTGAGCTTAAAAGGCTCTTGATATTTGATTAATCATAATATGAGTATTTATTTCATATGATTTTTCAGCTAGTCTGATGATGGCCTATGGCTGAAATGAAATTTATTTGAAAATGTATGATTTTCATTTGATTCTCATGGACATTCACACACTTATGGAACCTTCACAAAAAAAACATAGTTTCTATTCAGAATTGAACTTAGCATACCAATCAGTTTGATTAATTCATTTCTTTTTTTATAAATGCATAATTGAAAAAAAAAAATAAAGATAATATGAAATCCCTTTTTCCATGAGCTCTCCAACGAGTGACATGTTTATATTCGAAAAAGTTGGGAAGAGATTCTGTTACGGGGGAATACAGGAATTATTCCTTTTCATTTCCAAAATATCCTCCAGGCAGTCGTGCTGCGTTTGTTATTATATTCTTCGCAATCTCAAACAAACCGATCATACAGCATTCTGTCCATATGGTCCCACCCATGGAGGTAGAAGAAGGGGAGGTAGCATATCCTATGTTTCCCTTGCTATGAAAGTGTCACCAAAAATCCGCCATGTTGCTGAGCCAAATTTGTGGCGGGAATTTTGTATATTTGAATTTTTACAATTCGAAGTGTGTTCGATTCTCTTTTAATGACCTAAAGATGAATAAATAATGATCGAAACAAATCAAGGAGTCAAAATATCATAAACAATTGCTTTTAATGAATTGGTGAGTTGAATTACGTACGGAATGTTCCTGTAACTAATTATACATCCTATTTCTTCAATTAAAGTACATACAAATTCAGATAATATGCAATGAAACAAATAGGTAAATTATCTCGTGTACCCCTATCAATTAAAGTTGTATGCAACAATAATTAAACCATGTATTTACAAACGTCAAAAAATTCAGCTTTTCACCATTAATTTTCGAGTAAGATCAGCATATGCTGTACAAGAAACCATTTCTTATATGGTTTTTCACTACATACGACTGCCAAAACCAACGAACGAATAATAAATAAGGCCAAAATTGCAGAACCTACAGTTTAAAATACCTCGAAGTCGGCCATCTTGGTTTGCCAAATCCGGATTTGTTTTGGTGATACTTTTCAAACGTTATGCCCCCTCCACTTTCTTTACCTCCATGGTCCCACCACTCTCTTCTCCTACTTCTTGCCCATCTTATCACGTTCTCATTATCGGGCCTTTCAACTTATATTTCAAAATATACATAACTTTCGAAATTTGAAACCTTATTTAGTGGAATTCGATAAAAAATGATTTTTTTTCATGAATTCATTAATATAGTTATCTCAGTATACTGATGTACTTCCATGAAATGATCAGCGTCCGCTGTCACTTAAAATTCTCTAGGATTCTTTCGTTTTGGTATTGGACAACTCATTTACAATTTTATTTTTATTTTCATTTATAATTGTTAACAATGATTATTCTGGCCTATAGACATGAATTGGTTGAAGCGCAAATCATCAGCATTGAACAGATCAACCAACCATTGTCAATTCTCATTTACCTATTCTACCATCGAAGGAATATTAAGTTGCACTCCCAATTTTTATTTACCTCGTTCTCAATTAGTCATGTACTTACTCTATACAACAAGTCATACTACATCAATCGTCAAATATTTTTGGGAAAATAGTCCGAAAAGAGAGTAGTTGAATAGGTTTTTTGACGGGATCAAAAATTAAAAACACATTTCTAACAGCTTCACAGCATTCTATTCTCTTTCATTATATTATTTCAGTTCTTTTCATACTTACACAAATCAGACCTTTACTATCCTAAAAAAGGGACCTGAATAACTTATTTTCTCTACATCGGACCATCGTTCGATGAAATGTATACATTCGAATATAATCCACTACATTTTTCGTATTTATTTTACTATGATTTCTTCTGTTTCGATAACGGCACATAAAATAGGTCCAAAGGTAGGTGACTCAAAAGTTTATTCGAAATGCTCATAAATAGGGCCGCAAGTTTCAACCTCAGCTGTGGTAACATAATCCTGAGAATTTCTTGACCGTTATCACGTAGAAACAGATTTATAGCTTGAGCTGAAAAATATATTCACGTTAATGAAAAATCCAATCAGTAATTTTCAGAAAGTAGATATTCTTGTAAACAAATTAATGGACCACAATGCAGATATATCCACATAATATTAAATGGGAATATTTTTCACTCAGCCGTCAATATAATGAAGGAGTTATCGTTCATTGAAAAAGTGATTTCACAAGAACTGAGAGATGAACTCATATAGCGCATTCACCATTTTCCACTCATTCATTAACGCAATAATTGATTGAGTTAAAAGTTACATCAACCTTACTGAATGAAAGAACAAACGAGTAATCAGTAAAACAAGCATTAGAAGCTTGTTTTTGAGAAGATAAAAAAAAATGTATTCTACACATTTTACATTCTAAACCCACTTTACTCTATCAATTTCCTGAAAAAATTTCGAACTCACTTAGTATCCTATTATTTCTATAAATATCCTTGACGTTCATTTTCACATTCTTGATAGCAATGTCCACATACAGTGTATCTATATGCAGATATTTTACTCCATCCTTGTCTGAAATACTAGCTGCTCCTTTTACTATTGCAGTAACATCTTCTGTAATTCGAAATGTTGGATTAAGTTGATCAGAAGCTTCAATGAGACAATTCATTTTACCAAATAATCCGTTTAAGGTTCCATTTCCACTAGCAGGCAAGATGATGAGAACGCCACTGCTCTGATATCTTGAATTGATTCGTAACTTTGGAATATGAATTCTTGTTTCGAATGGTTTATCATATTCACTCAGTCTGGTTCAAAGAAAAAAAGATAGAATTTTGATTCTAGGCAAATTTCAAATTATGGTTCATTCATATACCTTGTGGAAAGTTATTTAAATAATTAAGAAATCAACTTCTAGAAAAGTAGAGACTCGAAATCATATTTTTTCGCACGTTTTTTCTAATTCATAGCCTCCTCCTACTCCTTTAAACGGAGTATCCATGTCGGTATCCATGGATACTACTTTTGAAGAATGTTTAAGGAAGCTTTAAATTTTAATGGACGTTGCTACAACTTAGGGTATGTCCCTTTCAATTCGTAGGTACCTTCGTAAGTACCATCTATCAATAATATACCAAGATCTACGAAAAATTTTTTAATTTTATTCATCGAAATGAAAAAAAAAATCTAAAATCTTCTCGAGCTTTTTATCAATTCCCCATAGGTTATCACATTTTTTGTTTCCTCATCTGATATCAAACTTGAAAAGGACGATGAGTTTTTTATATCATTGAAGACATGTCATATATATTTCATATTTTTCACACCAGTTTTGATAAAGAATTAGGTGTATGAAAATTAAATGAAAATGAGAATCAAGTAATCTTCATTCTCTGATCGACTGAACTCGAATAAAAATAAATCAAATAAATTTCTTTCATGATATCATGATAATGTTCAATTTTGGAGTATTTACTATTAAGGTGTGTTATTTCTTGAATATCTGTAAAATTGGTGTGGTTTATTTGAGAGATACAATTGATGACATCCCTCATTGTTCTCAAGAAACAGAATCATATTTCGGTTAAAAAAAATTAGGTCCTCATTTGGAGTATGAGAGATTTTGGTGAAAACTCAAATCAAATTATATCATGTGTTGGTGAATACCCTATATTTTTTTTTAATGTACAACATGACAATAGTAATATGTACATCAGAAAAATTTCATACTTCCTACGTTGAAAGACAAGTCCCTTTTGCCATCTCTTTGTCCTATCCGATCAAAGAATAATTGTCTAAAAATAGTAATAATTTTTCTGAGAGTGTCATTTTAAAAAGGCAAGATGACAGGTACTTTCCTCACCACCAGAAGTGACAGAAACTCGGACAGAAACTTAAAATTATTCCATATTTTGACGTCATACCGGGGAACAAACACACCGTAAATGAAATTCATGAAATTACCCTTCGTACTTCTCCATATAATTTTGAAAAGAATGAAGAATGTCCCTGTATGTATAAGCAGCGAATCGTGGAATGACATCTTCTCGAACTGAACTTTTCTCCGAAGTAAACAATCAATATCTTCACAATTTAGTTTCAGTTTAGTTTCAAATAGATTCAATTTATGTTTTGAATGGAGAAATATGGAAAAAGCGTTGCAGTTACCTAATACACACTTGCATAGAAATCCGACTCATCATTTTGCAACATTTAAGAAAAACCTCTTCATATCGATAGTCAATATGCCCATCATCTCAGGATGTTTAAAGTACAATCATTCATTGAGCAATTCATATTTTGGTCAATGAAAGATATCATTTGATTTCCTACATCTCAAATAAGCTCTTACCTTATTTTTCTCACACTAAAGTTACTTGCTCCAAAAATATCTATATCTAAAAGGGATACTTTATATCCATTTGGTCCAGTGGTTAGAGACAACGAGAGCTCTTCCATCCTGAAGGGTTCCACTGAGGGTAATTCAATTTCAGGAATTCCTCTCGCTAAATATGGAGTTAAATGATGCAATGCATCCTTGAAACATGAAATCACTTGGGGATCACCTTCATAGCATTGTTTCACGTATGGGGCTGAAAAAAATCGTGTAAAAACAATATGAAAAGGCCAATCCACTAAGAAAAAATTAACATTCAACTCATAAATTCATATCCAGTGATCCATAGAGCTCAAAAACACAGTTTTTTATACGGATCTTCGAAATTGGGAGGTAATAGAACTTTATCTTTCTCTTGTATGACCCGATCTGGAGAAAATTTTTTGACAGTTAGCTAACACTAATTAAGTGTCACTTTCTCATACATCTTTGGATTAAAAACTTTCCTCATATAGAGTTGAAGGAACCCTACAATAACTCACTACATGAGGAATGATATTCAATGCAGTAAATTGATTCAAGGGCACAAATTCAATACGCAACTTTGTTTCGTGTGCAGTTTTACTCTGTTGCTTCGAAAATTGTACCCCATTTAACTGAATGATTTCTTGAACACAATGGAAATAATGAAATAATTTACATCAGATGAAATATTCAATTACATACTTCCGGTATACCTATGTGTCTACTTTGAATCCTTCATATCTCTTCCTTTCCATTCTGCGGGACTGAAATTTCATGTTGATGAGAGATTATGCTATTGCTTTCACTTTCAACATTTATTGACGAACCTTCATAAAATTGTTCGAATGGAAAGCATCTTGTAGTACATTGACTTCAAGTATCATAAGAATAATGCCTCATTGTATTTTTTTTAACATTTGTCTCAAGAAATACAATACAAATCTTATTCTGGAAGTTTCACCATTCCGTTTAGATTTGTGAAGAATCGAAAGAACAAATGGGAAATTTAAAATTTTCGGACATTACAATAACGAATTTTCAGTTAAGATCTGATGCCGAGAATCTTTGGAGAAATAAAATGAAGAAATTATTCATTCATAAGAAAAACTGAGATTCAATCATTTTCCCAGTGAAAGGATTTATAGATCATGATAGCATGCTTTTAGAGGAAAGTATGTAAGGAATCAGGAAAACAATCGAATAATCGACCTACGGGTATATAATCTTCGGAATGGTTTTATGACTTCACATGTTAGCGGACAAAATTTCGGATTGGGATATGAAATGGGTGGTCTATTTTAAATTCTACTCCTATTACTTTTTATTTTTCTGCTCATACAAATCTGAGTTCCCAATTCTCTGCTTAATTTGAATTTGAAAATTGCTAATTTATTGTTTCTTGGAAAGTATCATCATCAATATATCCTGTATGAGAATTATTTTTGGGGACATTGAAGAAGATTCACTGTATTTTGTCAACGGGAATCTTATTAAAAGAGCGAAAATTTCATTTTTTTCCATCACTTTACAAGTCAAGACACCTTTTCTAAACCTGTTGAAGATTTTTACAATTTATAAGGTGAATTAGACGATGTTTCTGTCCTTCTTCTCATTGATAAAATAGTAAAAACCACAAAATAATATTTTGTTCAACAAGCACGAATTTAAGTATGACCTTTCAAGCTGCTGCATAGAACAACTTCAAGAGATTTCATTTTATGACCAACAATCTGACAATGAAACATTTTATGCATACACATAATCAATAGGTACTTGAGAATGTTTAAACAGAGGATAAAACCTTGTAGCTTTCATTCAACTCCTCAGAAATGATTTTTTGATGTAAATGTAAAAATTCTTATTCTTTTTTTCATTTTATCATTTGTAATGATGAAAATTTATATTTATATTTTCGGTATTGGCAGAACCAGATTTTTTGATTCGAAATAATTCAATAATTGATCGAGAAAACTCTATCTTTCGGTCTCATTAAAGATCAATATAAGAAAGTTAGAGAAAAATTTTCTTTATTCAAAGACTTAAATTGGAGAAAAATTATTTCTGAGAAACTGAAATATCTCATTCGAAAAATAAAGCTAGTGAAAAGGTTTGAGTATATAAAATTAATTGAAGTTCGGATAACATGTACGATAACATTCCTACCTCCCTGTAAGAAGTTAGTGTAGAGATGATTTTAATGAATTGCTTAAAATCTTAAAGCCCATAAAAGAATATTTGATGTGAAATAAAGTAAACTAAAAGTAATACGAAAATTTCATGGTGAATTTGGAAAAAGGTAGAGAAGCAATATTTGACGTTTAAAGATTTGTGTTAATTTTAGTTTCTAATGAAAAATTACACGCATTCATTTTTTCCACTCTCATCAAATCCCAGTTAAAAACTCGAGCAGTTTTTTAAAGCGAAAATGAAAATCAATCATTGGATAATACTTTCATTCCCGGAATTTTTCGATTTTTTGTGTACTGAAAGCAGAATCAGAAGACTTAACCGGGGTTCTACAAAATATGCGGGCAAAACACAGGTTACATAAACAAACATATTAGAAAATTTGTGTTTTCCAAATATACAGTAAAAACTTTTGAATAACTTCAATTAATGACTCAATCACTTCATCGTGGATTTCAACCGTTAATAATTCCGCCATTATATTCATTCACCAAGACAATAAGAACCATCATAAAGAAATGAATATTCATGTGTCGAAATATGATCTCCACCATAATTTCAGCCGAATTTCTTCGGTTAGGCCATTCGAGATAGACTGAGAAATTTAATTATATAATAGGTACGGAAAATCATAATAATTGATGGACTCAAGATCGGAACACTGTTATATAAAACTATGTAAATAATGCAATAGATACTCACGAATGTTATCTTGGTTAACTGTCGCGGAGGCAGCCAGTCCCACAAATAAAAGAAGAAGCAAATCTACATCATACATTCTGAATACTGAGTTACTGATTGCAAACTTGGTCTAATCTCAACTGGGAAAATATGCAAACCGACTCCTGTGTGCGTTGATCATTCACTATTAGCTGTCGGGTAGTCTTTGTTGCTCGGAAGTACTTTCTCTCAAATTAATATCCTCCATGTTCATGATAAGTCATGTTTTATAAAGTTTAATGCACTTGATTTTTCAATGCAAAGAGTCGCAAAGAAGGGTTAATAGCTTCTCTCGATGCTTCACAACACCTTATTGGCTTCACCTCGCGACATGCAACCGATAATTGTCAATTTCTGTTAATAGTCGGTGAAGAAATGAATCATTTCATAATGTTCTGTCAGCAATGAAAAATATGTGCGGAATATCACAGAATTTCAACATTAATGTAATTATTCACTCAATCAAGCAAGTGCCGTAATTGAGAATGAGGAATTTCATACGCATTAGTTCAATTGCGCATTATCATCCTAAAAATTCATTGGTGAGAAAGAAGGTAGCTTTCTTCATTAATCAATCCTGAGGAATCACATTTAAACAATTTGATAAATGATATTTTCCCACTCGAATGGAATTTTACTAGAACCAACAAGTTGTGAAAACTGTCCTCTGTACTAACAGTCGTAAGTCCCCTGATATTTGATTTGTTTGTAAACCTCTTTTTTGCTCTCATATTTTAGGGCTTGCTGCTTGCAGTGCGGCATAGGGGCATAAGCGCTTGTTATGGCTCTCCTTCGAAACAAGAAAATTTTTGACATGAAATTATAGCCAGTTCAACAAATCCAATCACTCGGTGAATTCACCCAGAACATACGACTGCTGGTCCTTCTTTTTCATTCCTTTATGAACCAAAAAAGGTTTCATACGATCAAGTTTAACCAATAGCATTGAAATATGAGTAGTCATCAACCCCACTCAATCAATTATTTGAAGTTTTTGAAATCACTTCATATCTGAGTGGGCAGGGTTTTTTGAGAATTCTTAGAATTCATATCCACTTAGTTTCTAAATATGCATATTTTCAGATTATACCGAAATAAAATATGATGTCTGCGGTTTCAGATCTTTCTCCCAGAGTTTATTAAATTGCTTTGGAAGCTGCAATTAAGTCTTATAGAGTTGAGATACATTTTCTTTTTCTCAAAGTAATTCATAGTTAAGCAATATATCACCAACAATTTTCCGGAATTTCATTGATTGAATAAAAATTCAAATTGAATTGGTTCGAAATTCAACATAAGAACTGAAACTTAATAGCAAGAAAAAATTTTGTTTTACCTTTCTCTTCATGATTTTTTCGGCATAACGCAATTTATGACAACATAGCCTAGTATGGGAAATAGTTTTTCCTAATATTAATAATATTAGTGCTTAAATTAGCCTGCATAAAACTAACATTCTAATATCCTTTTACTTATAATAATTTCTCGAAACTTAATACGTAGTTTATATTATGATATAAATGGATAATATATTTTACGATAAGAACATCATAAAAAAATTTAAATCTTAGTCAAAATCTAGTTTAATGACGATGACTGGATTGTATGTTTATAAATGTATAATATATGTTTGTTCATCAACATAAAGAACTTTTCATAGACTTTGAAAATCGCAACAAAACAAGAAGAATGGATAGATATTTATTGCCCAGGTGTCGTCTCACTTTATCGCAGCATCAAGTAGAGTTTATGTCTCTTAAGCTTTATAACAGCCAACCATCATCTTATCGCAAGGTCCAAAATGAGAAAATCTTCAAAAATTGAACTCGAAAACTGATTTTGCAATGCGAACCCTATAATATTCAAGAATTTTTCGACTACTGCTGCTCTATGAATAACTAGAAAATGTATTGCCTTCCTTTTTTTTTTGGATTGACGTATTTCCCTTTTCATTGTGCATAATCTATAACAGTGATGAAATGAATAAATATTATTATTATTATTATTTTCTTCCTCAGAACTGACTTCATTAACTGGCATTCCCTTCCAAAATTTCATGTATTTTTGAGGTTTGTGCTTTCAATTTGGCTATGAGAGTATTTTTTTATGATCTGAAACCACTCCATTATTTCCTCCAATTCAGCCTTAAGAAAAAAATATAGCAATATTAAATATACATAATGAGCTATGTCTGGAAACATGACAATAAAGTGTTTCACAGCATTTTAGATCTACCGTCTCAAAGTTTAAAAAATGCGGCATAGATTCGATTCTGATAATCTTTTGAACTGAGTTACATTCAGCTAGAGTAACCATTTTTTTTATTTCATTGATATAAAGTTTTTCAATTGATTAATTACTCGAAAAATGTTAGTTTTACGAGATTTCTCAAATAGCAAATTATTCATTAAATAGTATTCAAGTTACCTTCAGAAATTGGGCCCCTTGAATTTCTTGTATAATCATAGAATGTAGTGGTCATAATGAAAAAATTAAATATCTAAGTAGAACTTGGTGCTATTTATATTCCGAAAATCATTTACGAGATATATCCCAAAATTACATTTTTTTATGTATTTTCAACAGTATCTTTTCAACGGAGCCGAATCGGAAAATGGTTTAAACAAACTTGTTTCTCTTAACCCAAGAATGTATACACTGTATATGACAAGCCTGCGGTTTTTTTAGCATGATTTTAAATCCATAGTAAAGATTCTTTTAATTCAATGAAAATATTTTCGAATGCTGCTTTATAAAAAAAAATATTTCCTGTTTTCTGGTTTGGAGCTCAAATAGTATTTGAACACCTACTTACTCTCCAATTTATTTTATTTTTCGTAAGGAAGTGCATTAGGGCCAATTTTAACATATACTCCTTTTCTCCCTAGAATTGTCCTGCCTAAATTATTGGCTCAGCACAAAATATAGAAAAATTAGGAGAAAATTCTAGTATTTCCAAAAATCGTGGAAAACGCTTCCTATTTCGGCGGAACATTTCTCATTTGGGTAACTTGATACAAATGGTGCTATCTAGCAGTGTCAAAAGAAAAGTTTCTCATGCTGAAGAGAGCTGCTTACATCCTCTTCCAATATTTGTAATTTTAGCAGGGGCTTTGAATAAGGGTCACATGCAAATTTTTTCAAGTGGTATGAGACCCCAATTTTTTGCAACTGTGAAGCCAAGTGTTGTTAGTTTAAATAAGAAAAAATGGAGAAACTTGACATTTCTCTGTCTACACAGAAGGCCTCATCGAAAACATTTTAAAAGTAGATAAATTAGGCATTCAGCTACAAACAAATATTGATAATAAAAATGAGTTCACTCTATTTCATTATTCACAGCTCTCCCTTGAAAGTTCCTTTCATGTTTCCGGAATTTATCGAGATCTGCTGATTAACTGATTACCTATAAATTAACAGTAAAATCAACTCGTTGGACTAGTATAACATGGAACAACAATTATGGATATATTAGATAACAAGGAGCAAAAAGATTTCCTTCTCGAACAGAAAAAATCGACACCCCAGTTGTAAAATATTCAAATCGTGAACTGCACTCCTTTAATGACAACTAATTATCCAATAATCAAATCGCTTGGAGCAGTTAGTATACTCGAATGTTTTTCATAAAGTGGCATTATTATTCTATTCTGAAATGCAATCACCAAGTTTCAAATTCACGATCAGCGGACACAGCCACAAACGAATCGGAAGTAGTAAATCTACGCATACCTGCCTCTACTTATGATATAACAATTCGGAATTCATTACCGCATGTGGCATAATAGCACGTTTACGAATCTCGAGACGTTATTCAGGAAAAACTGTGTGAAAGTGAAGTATCAGAGGTGATCTATAGATACCGGTATAGCTGATATATTTGATCATTCAACAGACTCGAATCCCAAGTGGGGTTGGGTTGAGCAACAATCCACAAAATACCCAACTCTCCTACAATTAGTTCGTAGTCTTTAGGTGAAGATAGCAAAGGTGCATGCAAAATGTATTGAGTAGTTTCGGAACTGTTCTTGAGTCTTATTTGTAAATATGTGTGGTACGATGAGGAATATTATAGTTTTTTGCTGTGTTTTTGTATTTGTCGAATGCCAAGTCGACTTAAGTGAGTAAACCTCTTTGATATACCTTCATTGTGGGAATCCGGACAAGAAATAGCTCTTTTATATAAAACTTAAAAACTTTTGTTTTCTTTCAGGGCGACACTTTGGATATTGTCGGAAAAACAGTACTAATTTTGACAATTGTGTAAAAGATGGCATCAATAGCTTGAGACCCTATTATAAGTCAGGTGAGATCCATTAGTTGCATTTATATCATATTGCTCACTTCTGCACTGATCTCAAACAGCTTCTGTAACAATTCTGTTGACATTTTCATTATAAGTTATATGCAAGGTGTAAAAATTGCATCCGCTAAAATGCAGCAACTAAAATAGGTGTTGTCAACTGTCAACCTAATGACAAAACGAAATTCCATATTTAATTTTTGCGACTATTTTCTTTGTTATAAAAAAATTAGAACCACGCCTCTAATATAAACTTGAATCAAAATTCTAACAAAAAATTTTTTATAGAAAAAATCGAAGGAGAGATTTGTTCATGTGACAGCTCACTTTTTGAAATTTCTCATTCTTTTGTAAATTTTTTTCATAATTTCATAATGAGCTATTCCACCCCTGGAAACAAGACACTGAAGTTTTTCCGAGCATTAAATATAGCGCTTAAACCTCAAAGGGGGCGTTTCTTGATGCTTGTATGTAAGGATATAACTCTTATCCCTTTCCCCCATGGCCACCATTGCTAAATCTTTGAATGAAACACCCTATACATTATTGCTTTTCTGGATTCTTCTATACAAGAGGATCACAAAAATGTATAATACATAGGAGAAAAGTCAATCATGGGATGGTTACGGATAATTCTAATTCCCCTACAAATTATTTTAAAAGGTGCTCAAATTGATTTAGGTTTCAATACAATGGAAACATTCGAGCTTCAAATGAGTTTCGAAAATTATGTGGCATCTGTTGACATTCTCGAATAATTGGCTGACGTTAATCATCGATTCTTTGACTTCCCACTTATGTATTATACAGGGAGTACCAAACTATTAGGCGTTTATGGCAAACTGGACCTATTTGAAATCTGAAAATTGGAATTATGTTATTGCTTGACATTATCTAACGAGCTAAAATATTCTTGGAGCCTGACCACTTTCAGTTAAACAGGGAGTGAAAAAAAAAGTATGCAATTTCGAATACAGTCGTACTCAAATCGTTGCATTTGTCAAAATACTTTCCAAAATATCGAGGAAAAACTGAAGAAAATAGTGAGATAAGTGTATTCGAGATCATGTTTGTTGTTCCTATTCTAAATATCTTGAGCACAAACCGTTCTCGAATTTTTGAAGTCGAAGATTGTGGAAATATTGTACATTTCTAGAATTTTGAAAAATTCGTCACAGGGTGTTCCAAATGTTGGGCCAAAAATTGGGATCAAGATTAGCTCATAACTTTCGTTCTTCAAATAAGAACGCTATTTTTCTATGATTGCGTTGGATTCTGCATAGAAAAGTGCAAGTAAAAGTTGTCAGGCTGCAAGAATACTTCAGCTCGGTAGATAATGTCAGACAATATCATAATCTCAATTTTCAGATTCCAAATAGGTCTAGTTCTCCAGAAACGCCTAATAGGCCCTCGAACTGGATATACCCTGTATATATTTCTAATCCTCTTGTTGAGGACAATCCATTTGGAAAATTGGACAGGGTGGCCATAGGCTACAGGGGGTTGAAATGATAACGTGTACATATGTGTAAATAAAGGGCGTCCCCCTGTATACGATTTTTGATGAGTTTTTCATATTTTTATTGAAGCGAATCCTTCAGAATTCTGTGGAGCAGAGTTTTTTGGTCAAACACTAATTTAAAACCTTTTGTCATCGAGAAGATACCAACCAAAAAATTGTGAAATCCTCGTATTCATTTTGGGGTGGTCTAAAAACTCCAATTTACTCTCCATAATTTTTTCATGGTTCTTCGACCGGGTACACATTGTTCGTGTTTCTAAACACAAGTGTTCAAAAATAATACTATTTAATTTTCAACCAAAAAATAATAGTTTGATGACTGAACTTACAGTCATTTCGTACGTTTTCCAAACATGAAAATTCGATTAATTCACTTTCCACAAAAATTCAGGATACAATCTTGATAAGTTTGGTGGGTTGGGTTTGTTGGGTTTCAGATCAGACTGAAAACAACTCGACCTAATTGAAAGATGGAATGAAGATGGGAATAATCGAACTATAGTACTTTAATAAATAGTTTAAGGCTTTCACGACCGGATATACTGGTACAAAAAGAGTCTTCGGGGCTTATTGGCCGTGGTCCATTAGGAATAATTTCACCTAACGTTTCGCCTACAACTTCGGTAGGCATCTTCAGAGGATTCTCGGTCTAAGGTTATACCTCGAACGCTGAATTTCTGACACTGACGTGTTCGAACCGGAAGCGTCATCTGCACCCCGGTTTATGGCGGGAAGAGGTGGTGAGTTTACGTGCGTGATGCTGATTGGCCCATCGCTTCCGCTTCGTATCGGCTTGATCTTTGTTTTTTCTAAGGTCGGTAACCAGGCGCTATGCAAGAAAGGGATCTCTTCTTTTCTGTTTATGTTACTTTTGTGTTTATAAATTTCAATGGCTTCCATGTTCAGCCTGGGATAGTAACTTTTGATATTGGAGATAATCTCCGCCTTTGAGACATCTATGCAGAACATGCGCTAACAGATGGACACAACATAGATTCTCAAAGCTTGCAGGAATCATCTGTTCCTTCAGTTCCGAACAGAAAATAAACTGTGGTTAACTTGTCCACGAGTACATTAACACAGGAGGAGAAATCTGTCCTTGAAAATGGAAACAATTTCTCCATTCGAACAAAACAAATTTCGGTGGAGAATATAGTAGCCAATGTTGAGGCAGCAATTCGGTCTTTACCTGAAGCTACAGCTGAGGAAGTGAGGACTGAATAAGCCCCCAGAATTATCAGGAAGGCTAAACCATCAAAAAGTAATATAAATTTCAGGGAAAACAAAGCCATAAAGAATCTCAATGAGGACACATCCATTGTGATCCTTCCAGCTGATAAGGGAAACGCGACGGTAGTAATGGATTCCTCACTATGATTTCAAAATGAGGGAGTTGTTAGAGACTTCAAACTGCAGGAAACTTAGAAGAGATCCTACCTCATCCAAAATCAAATAAACAAAAGCTCTCATAAAAGTCTCTTCTCTCGATGAAGAAACAAAAAAGAGAATCTGTAAGACTAAGGGCTCCGCGCATATACCGAAAATTCACAAGGAGAATGTCCCATTGAGACCAATTGTTAGTACCATCGACCTGCCAACATACGACGTAGCCAAAGTTTTAACGACGATGTTGCGACCTTATGTGGGAAATACCGAAATCTTTGTCAAGGACTCTACTCAGTTTCTAGAAAAGCTGCAGAACATCCAGTTGGGACCGACTCATTAATTTTGATGTTGTGTCTCTGTTCACATTAGTTCCCATCAGGGAATCGCTAAACTAGGTTTCGGAGATATTCCTGAATGACATAGCAAAGCTCTTTGAACTTTGCTTAACATCCAGCTACTTTCAGTGGAAAGGCGATTTTCATGAACAAAAAGATGGTGTCGCCATGGGAAACCCTCTAAGTCCTGCAATTGCGAATTTCTTCATGGAAAAATTCGAACAAAGTTCCATCGAATCGACATCAAAGGAACCATAAACGTGGCTACGTTATGTAATTTAGACGATACTTTTGTCGTTTGGAGTCACGGAGATGAAGAATGGCAAGCCTTCTTAACCCGTCTCAACAGTAGGCACCCAATATTCAATTCACAATGGAAATTGAAAAGTAATTTCAGGCTTTCACGACCGGATATATTGACATTAAGAGAGTCTTCCGGGCTTATTGGCCGTGGTCTATTAGGAATTATTTCACCTAACGTTTCGCCCACAACTGCGGTAGGCATCTTCAGAGGATTCTTGGTCTTAGATTGTAACTTGACCTCTGAATTTCCGAAAGTGATGCTGTATTCGATCCGTTGCCCCCACTTATACCCTGATCATTGGCGGGAGAAGGTAGTGGGTTTACGCGCGCGATGTTGATTGGTCCATCGCTTCCACTTCGTATTGGCTTGATTTTGGTCTTTTCCAACACCGTGGTTCAGTGGAAAGGCGAATTCTATGAGCAAATAGATGGCTGCGCCATGGGAAACCCTCTAAGTCCTGCAATTGCAAATTTCTTCATGGAGAAATTCGAACAAAGTGCAATTGAAGCGGCAACTAAGAGACCGTCCACATGACTACGTTATGTGGATGATACTTTTGTCGTCTGGAGTCATGGACTTGAAGAATTGGATGCTTTCCTATCCCATATTAACACCCAAATATTCAATTCACAATGGAAATTGAAAAGGATGGTGCTCTACCCTTTCTAGACGTCTTGGTTACTAGAAAGCCTAATGGAAAGCTAGGACACAGGGTTTATAGAAAACCAACCCACACTGACAGATATCTACACAAGCAGTCCAATCATCATCCTCAACAGAAACGAGGAGTTATAAAAACACTCGTAGATAGAGCCCGACGATTGTGCGAGCCGGAATTTCTGGAGGATGAACTTGAACATCTACAGCATGCATTCGTCGCTAACGGATATAATGCTAAGGAAATTCAGAGGGCAATAAGACCAAGACTTTCCACACGTGATGATAACACATCACAACTCACCCCCAATGGAAGAGCTATCTTACCATATATCCCCAAGGTCACCGATAGAATTGGTAGAATACTAAAGGGCCACAATATAGAGACTGTCTATAAGCCAACTCAAAAATTTGGCCAAATGATCAGAACTACCAAAGACAAAGTCGACCCACTCTCCCAACCCGGTATTTACAGGATACCTTGTGACTGCGGCAAAGTCTACATTGGTACAACGAAGCGAAGTATCAATACGAGAATTAAGGAGCATGAACGATGCTGTCGACTCAATCAGACAGAAAAATCCGCACTAGCTGAACATGCTCTGACAGATGGACACAATATTGTTTTCTCAAAGGCAGAAGCTATTTCAAACATCAAAAGTTTCTATCCTAGGATGAACATGGAAGCCATTGAGATATATAAACATAAGAACAATATGAACAGAAGGGAAGAAACTCCTTTGGTACATAGCGCATGGTTGCCGGTGTTGGAAAAGACCAAAATCAAGCCAATACGAAGTGGAAGCGATGGACCAATCAACATCGCGCGCGTAAACCCACTACCTTCTTCCGCCAATGATCAGGGTATAAGTGGGGGCAAAGGATCGAATCCAGCATCACTTTCGAAAAGCGGTCGAGTTACAATCTAAGACCAAGAATCCTCTGAAGATGCCTACCGCAGTTTTGGGCGAAACGTTAGGTGAAATAATTCCTAATAGACCACGGCCAATAAGCCCGGAAGACTCTCTTAATGTCGAAATTGAAAAGGTTGGTGCACTACCCTTTCTAGATGTCTTGGTTACTAGAAAGCCTAATGGGAAGCTAGGACACAGGGTTTATAGAAAACCAACCCACACTGAGAGGTATTTACACAAGCAGTCCAATCATCACCCTCAACAGAAACGAGGAGTTATGAAAACACTCGTAGACAGAGCCCGACGATTGTGCTAGCCGGAATTTCGGGAGGATAAACTTGAACATTTACAGCATGCATTCATTGCCAATGGCTATAATGCCAAAAGAATTCAGAGGGCAATAAGAACAAAAACTTCCACCCGTGATGATAACACATAACAAATCACACCTAACGGAAGCTTTCCATACATCCCCAAAGTCACAGATAGAATTGGTAAAATACTGAAAATGCACAACATCGAGACCGTTTATAAGCAGACACAGAAACTTGGGCAAATGATCAAAATAACCAAAGACTAAGTCGACTTTCACAAGCTAGTATTTACAAGATACCTTGTGACTGCGGAAAAGTTGATATTGGTACCACAAAGCGAAGTATTAATACGAGAATTAAGGGACACGAACGATGCTGTCGACTGAATCAGACAGAAAAATCCGCACTTGCAGAACATGCGCTAACAGATGGACACAACATAGATTTCTCAAAGGCAGAGGTTATTTCCAATATCAAAAGTTACTATCCCAGGCTGAACATGGAAGCATATGAAATTTATAAACACAAAAATAACATAAACAGAAAAGAAGAGACCCCTTTCTTTCATAGCTCTTGGTTGCCGACCTTAGAAAAAACGAAGATCAAGCCGATTCGAAGCGGGAGCGATAGGTCAATCAGCAGCATCGCACACGTAAATTCACCACCTCTTCCCGCCATGAACCGGGATGCATAGGACGCTTCCGGTTCGAACACATCAGTGTCAGAAATTCAGCGTTCGAGGTATAACCTTAGACCGAGAATCCTCTGAAGATGCCTACCGAAGTTGTAGGCGAAACGTTAGGTGAAATAATTCCTAATGGACTACGGTGAATAAGCCCGGAAGACTCTTTTTATATAGTACTTTAATCAACTAGTATATTAACGTGTGAACGGAGCCAGCGTCAAGATCATTAATCCCTACATCCGTCGGTCAAAAATAATGAAATAAAGAAATTCTAACATACCAAGTATTTCATTCTTCAAAACATGATTTATGACTTAAGAATAACTATATTGAATGGAACGATTGACGTATCTCACCTAAATATTATAACTCGGTTCAGAAATGCAATTATTCGTGAAATTTTCGATTTTCAGTTGTCCATGACAATGACGCATTGAAATGCGAAATCAAGCATTAATAGGGGTCATTAATAAAAGATTTCGTGTGCGTTAATCTTGACTTTTGAAGTGTATTGAAATTGTGGGAAAAGTTTCAGTTGTATTCATTTTAAATCGCAACAAGTCTGGTGAGGTGTGCCTTTTGAATTTCACATACATTTGAAAAGAAACATAATTAATACTGAAGAAAACAAAATATAATTTTATAGAAATTTTTCTATTCTTTTCAAGATATTTCTTTGATTTTGACATTATTTTCATTTTAGAAGAACATAACTACGAATTTCAATGCGAGGTGAATTCTCAAATGATGAGTTCAGTTAATATAGGCTAAAATTACGACACGGGGGGATAAACACGTACAAGGTGTACCGCGGTGCTACAGATACGTTTGTATCACTCGCGCTTGAACAGAGAAAGTTTGCAGTCTACTAATGGCGAAGCGCTATTCGCGCAAGGTGCCAAATGCGGGTACGTAACGTCTGAATGCATACCTTACACATGCATGCATGCGTTTGGCGTCTGTACGGAACAATTGGAGCCCTTCTGTTTGGAAACGCGTGCTAGCAAAACGCGCATTTTCAACGCCTAATGTGTCTTAAATCTCAAGCAAGAAATCTTTATAGCTTCTCTATCTTCTTCTGTAGTTTTTCTGATCCTGATTGAGTAATGCTTCAAAATATACACCTCAATAACGACTGTAATATAATGTGCAGGAGTTATGATTCATTTCATTGAATTTTCTTAGAGATTCACTTCTTGTTTGTTATCTTTCAAGATATTTTCCATTCGTTATTCTCATTACTATTATCGAATGTATATTGATCGTTGGAATCCTGTAATAAGGATCTTACTATTCAAAACCCACTAATGTGGAATTTTAAGGCAAAATATATCAAATTAACATGCCTACCACGAAAAAGCACCCAAAATTTTTCACTTTTCATTTTCAGGTAGTAAATACATGCGGAAATATACCTCCAAGTACATGTTGGTATTAGGTACTGCAAGGGGTAATGCCATAAATATCTCAATAATATGAATATCAATCGATGCGCAATTGAGCCTTTGCAACTTTACATAAAATTACGATTATACATCGAGATTTGAAAAAAGCAATATTATCAACCGGTCGATAACTTGTTGAATGACACCCCCGGACCAATCAGCTAGTTGATGTGGAATGATAAATCTATGTTCACGGAGCATGGAACTAACAATCAATGATAGCACATCATGCCATGAGGAGAATCCTGAAAACCAACAAAGCTTAATACACACACAAAATGGAAAGCAGACAAGGGGAAGTACTTTATCCTAAAACAAGTAGAAAAAACAGCAAAAATAAGATGACAGTCGTATGGAAAAATTTCCGTTCCTCATATAAAGACCAATGATCATTGTCGCTGTATATAGCGGCGTTAACACTCTCCACTTCAATTGGAAATTGATGAATGGTCTGAAAAGATCCTCTTAAAAAACAAAATTTTTGATGGTTATATTATTTTTACTTGGGATGTCGTTTCTCGTGCTATTAGCAGGTTGGGTATTTTGATCTCGATGACTATATTTGCCGCCCCCCTGGACTTGCCGCCCGTGTGCAGTGCTCACCTTGTACACCCGCTTACGACGAGCCTGTCCATGAACCTCAAAATCAAAATTTTAAATTTTATAGGGTTAAATTTTTCTGAACAATTCCCAAAGTTATTCATTTCAATTAATAGGGCGTTATTGAACCAACTAATTTAAATAAAACAAAAATTTCCGGGACATCGGTTCAATGTTTCGTTTCACCATATTTAACTGGACCTGAGTTTTATTTTCCATATCATTCTTCCGCAGGGCTGCCAGATTATGGTATTGCACCACTGGACCCCTTCTACGCTGAAGAGGTGACCCAGAAGAGGAGCAACTTCTTATTCAACTACAAGCTGATCTTACGAAATGTGACGGAGGCTGGTTGGTCGATTTCAGAAATGACAAAATTCAGGTTGGTGTAATTCCCATTACAAGACAATCTTATACAATGAAAATTTTATTTGGGAAGTTTTCATCATATTCAATTTAATTTACGAATAATATTGTTAGTGATAATATTCACGAGAATTAAGCGTCAGTAGAATTTTATTTGCTTCTGTTATATCAGGCTTTCTATAGTAGGAATAAAACATTTTTGGTAAATAAAAATGTATGTTCTGTATTCCAGCAGTACTATAGTCTACTATTTTCGTGAAATATCTTCAAGAATGTACTTCTCGAATATTCTGTAACTAAACTAGAGGGTCGAATATTCTATTAAAATTCATTTGGAAAAATTATAATGTCCGAAAACTTTTGAGAACGCTTAGTACGTGATTTCTCAGATAAACATAATTATTAATACTGCTTCAATAATGAGCAACAATTTCACGAAACTTCGAGTCTATTATTCAAACTTTTATATTGCCATTTTCCATTTGTGAAATCGAATGTTGATAATTGTGTTACTTTTTGAAAAAACCATTGTTTCTCCGTAAGCGGATAACATGTTTATTTCATTCATCATTCATATGTCAAAATTAATATTATTTTATTATTTCATGCGTCATTGTTTCATCAATGAGAGACATCAAAATCATTGATTTCCGAACATTTTCTTTGAAAATTAGCATTTCTTTTTAATCGAAGCCACCGAACAAAATCATAACTTATTCCAAATGATTTATCCCGTTTTTCCTATTGCCACTGCTAACCCGGAGCTTGAGACTGAAATGAACTTACAGCAGGCAAATGAAATCATAATTGATCTATTTTTGGAAATAAAAAAAATAAGTTGAAGCTAAATTCTATATTTTCTATTTCAGAACAGAACGTACTGATCAGAAATCTGAGAAGAATGCAAAAGGGTAGCTTATAGATTATATTTATTATTCATCATTGGATGCCCATAATGGGCATTCGATTCTGAGATTGAATATAGCGTTTTTCTGTTTGTGGAATTTTCCCTAAAGAATCTTTACCTATGTAAAATATTCGGAGCAAAAGTTGTTTGCCTTCAAGTCGCGACCAATTTCGTCTTTTTATAACAGTGTTGAAATGATCTCGTGAGAAAATATCATATTCAATGTCACTGCGTAGGGTCGGTTGAAGAAATGTTAATTTTCAATTGTTTTCTTCAAACGAATCACTGTCTGAAATGGAATTCCTATGTTGTAATTTCAAATCATTATCTTATTTTCGCAAGGAGGGGTACTCATAAATACTCCATTGAAAAAAATATTTCAATCATCTTTCAACAAAAGAAAAGCGGAATGGATCAAACCCGAAGATATTATTCAACATCTCTAGATATTTGTTCTGATTGAAGTCATGAAGCTCGTTGATAATTCAAGAAAGTGGGGGTAGCAAGCATTTTTTTTATTTTTGGGTTTGGGTTTTGGCATATAAATGACACTAGAGTACCTACATGTAGGTATAAATTTTACTAGTCGAATTTTATATTCTGCAAATATTGAATCGTCAGTAATTTTATGAAAAACCTTTGTTCGGACTATTCTATAACGCTTGTTCGAAATAACTCACCCACTTTGCTTGATGTCATTCAGGACATCAATTATACAGGGTGTCTACTTTTAAAGGGGCAAAACATCAAGGGGGGATTATTCAAGTCATTTGCAACGAAAAATGTCATATAACACATGATCGAAACCTTGACGGTTATTCTTCAATTTAACATTTCTTCTTTTCACGAAAAATTTCGAGGTTTTTCATGAAATCGATTATACAGATTATACTTCAGTTATCCTTGTAGCTTCATCAAAATCGATTACATACCTGGAAAGGGCATTAAATTGTCTACAAGATGAGAATTTCAACGTGCCGAAATACTTCCTATAGCGAGCGTGGTGATGAGATGAATATCACGAAATAGAACTTAACAAAATCTGTCATATTTTTCCAAAGGTGTTATCTTTGAAAAATTATTATTGATGGACATGGTGTCTTTTCAGCAAAAACTTTTTCATTCGGTGTGCTTTCGAATTGCATATCCACTTTTGATCTAACTGCTTTCGTTCTGCCATAATATCATGGCTGACAAGATGAAAACGAACAAGTTGAAATATTCAAAACCCAAATTTGCTCAATTTCGAAACCCATTATGATTGAATATTAAAGTTATTCTCATGGAAATAATGAATTCATCTTCGAAATAAGAATAATTCAAAATGAATTAAGTAATTTTTAATAATACAGATTTCATGAAAAAATGCTATTTATAAAATTGTTCGAAATATCCACCTCCTTGTTCAATACATTTAACACATCGTTTTCCAGCAGAATCAACAACCGTGCGAAGTTGACAATGTTTCTGACGCATTTCTGCCCAACACAATTCAATCCTTTCGATCAATTCCTCTCGAGTTTGAACACAAATTTGATACACTTTTTTTTCAAGGTGTTCCAGACATTAAAATCCAAAGGCGTTAGGTCTGGGCTTCTCGGTGGCCATCTTATCGGGTCTTACCTTCCAATCATCAACTGTCGTACATTCCGGCTATTATGAGCTGGGCAGCCATAAATTTGAAACCAGACATTTTCTTCTTCAGAGTTGAGGCGATCGGGAAGTATAATTGGTCCGAAAAGTTCACCTCTCATGACTGCTAACCACACTTCAACACTTCACTTCATGTTGAAAATGAAAAACAAAAGTAGCATGGGGGTTTTCTCTCTTCCATACATGACTATTTCGCAAATTTATGAAACCCGATCTCATGAAAGTTGCCTCATCAGTCCATAATATTCTATCAACCCCCCACTCTCCTTACTTATTCAGGTACCACCTGCAAAATGTAAGTCTTACCTCAGCATCTACAACTAACAGATCCTGCACCTTTTTCAAATGGATGTAACTTATTTTATTTGAGTACTCTGTGACAGTAGATATGTATGTTCAATCTAGAACCAATTCGACGAGTACTTGTTGTGAGTTCCTCCCCAAGAGCTTGAAGGATAGCAGGTTCATGCTGGTTTTGCTGACTATTTCGACCACCTTCTCTATTTCGGAAACCACGAAACGAGCCTGTTTCGCCTAATCTTCTGAACACTTGTTCAAATGTATCTCTATCTGGTTGTCATCTATTCGGAAAACGTCAACCCTACTCTCGTAGAGCTACGTTGCCATTTCCATTCGCAAATTCATATATGAATAACATATCGCAAAATTTTATGTTCGAAAAAACTGGCATTATTTTCTAGATTTCTTCTCGAATCCTTATTATGGATAAAATTAATTCGTTAAATTCAAGAAAACGTTACTGACTAAGGGAAGTTAAGTAACAGAAACTGTCAAACTTCAAATACAATGTTCACTTTGATATTCAATCATAATGAGCTTCAAAATGAAGCAAATTTAGATTTGGAATTTTTCGACGTTTTCGTTGTTATCTTGTCAGCCATGATATTATAGCAGAACACAAGCAGTTAGCACAAAACTTGATATGTTATTCGAAAGCACACCAAATAAGATAGTTTTTGCTGAAAAAAAAATAAATAGCCTTTGGAAAAATAGGACTGATTTTGTCAAGTTTAATATCTTGATATTCTCCTCCTCACCACGCTCGCTATAGTACGTATTATGGCACACTGAAATTCTTATCTTGTAGAAAATTTAATGCCATTTCCAGATAAGTAATCGAATTTGATGAAGCTACAAGGATAACTGAAGTATAATTGATTTCATGGAAAAAAATATTTCGTCAAAACATTTAAGAAAAACCATCAAGATTTCGATCATGTGTCATATGACATTTTTTGTTGCAAATGACTTGAATAATCTCCCCTTGAAGTTTTGCCCTTTTTAAACTATACACCATGTTTGGTTGCAGATACTCAGTGCCGATAGTCATAGGATCTGAGATGCTGCGCGCAAACTCATTTGATTATAGTCTTTTATTCTATTACTCATTGACGTTACCTAAGTTCAATATAGTGGAAAAGACTTTCACTACAAATATCATGTCAGTGAGAATATCCGAGCTCTCTAGCGTGGTCTATTAGATGTTCCACAAATGCATTAGTTGAAGAATGAATTAATTTCTAATGGGTATTTTTCGAAGGAACTCGAACGAGGGACAAAACCAAGTCAACCAACACGGAAAAGCACAACAACGTCATTCCAATTCAAAAGCTTTCTCCACATACATTAATTCGGTGATTGCAAGAATTATTCGAAAATTATATAGTGTCTAATTAATCAACAAGCCCATATGAAAACTGGGAAAGCGGTTAAAGAGTGCCAAAACGACAAAATCAATTCTTAGGAGTATATCAGATACCTTATGATTGTGGAACGGTCTACAATCAGGACCGTCGAGAGGGCGGTAAAGGCGGTACAAATTACCAGGACCCGGTCTCTAGGGGGGCCCGGGCCTCGAGCCTTGATAAACTTGAATTTTCCATTCACAGTTATGAACACATAAAAAGAAGATCGCGAGATATTACCTGACAAAAATATTCACATTGGAAGATTGATAAATGTGGTTATTTCTTCGTGAAAGAAGAGAGAGAAAAAAGTCCTTTGGTTTCACAATCTTTACTGTTATTATCGTTGAAATGTTTTGGGAAAAAAAACCGAAAATAAGAGCCATAAGACAGATTAGGCAATTGCCTAGGGGCCCCGCATCAGCTAGGGGCCCCGTCTCCTATACAAGAGAAGAAAAATTCTGATGATGGTTGAAAAGGGGCCCCAAAAATTGCTCTGCCCAAGGAGCTCCTAACATTACACTGCCTAGGCGGCCCCACCTGGTTAATCCGGCTCTGTTGAAAATGAGACTTCTCCAAAAAGTCCCAAAACTTCTAGTCCAAAAATTTAGATTTTGAGACCAAAGGACGTCTTTTCTCTCCTTTCTATTGAGTATGAAATATTGCGTACAGTTTTGCCTTGTTCACTTCCTATGGTATTTCCTTATGGTTTGAAATAGTAAAGTATACAAATACATAAATATCTACCGAATGAAAATCCAATTCAGATTATGGAAAAAATGCATATAAGGCCAGACGTCCCACTCTTATTTACAAAGTTGCTGCAAATTTAAATTTTTTCATTTGTAGTCCTAGTCAGTTTGAAAGAAAAATCAATTTATGCTCAATTGATTGGTTTTCATACTCTTTCAGTGATTTCCATGATGTGTTCGATGTGTTATTTAGTTTATTCAAGTGTTTCAGCCCGATTTTTTCATTTCTCTCGATTAGTTTTTCTTCTCATGTTGTAATTTTTATTGATTTGAAATATTTTATTTGTGAACGAGGATTATCCAGTCAAAGTGTTCTATGACACTATGACCTTGTTATATCAACTGAACAAAGGAATATTTATATCTTCTTTCCTGATTCTTAAAATCGGAAATGATCAAAGATATTCATTTTGGAAGAAATTCATCCTTAGTTTATTTTACGGTAACTTTACATCATCAAGGGGGCCCGTAAATGATGTATGTACCAGGGCCCGACAAAGCTTTCGACGGCCCTGTATAACAAGAAGCGAAGTATTCCTTCCAGAATAAAAAAATACGAACCCTTCTGGTCAGTGGCGTAGCAGAGGGCCCCGCAGACCCCGCAGTGCGGGGGGGCCCCGCCACTAAGGGGGCCCCCCGAGACAAAAGAATTGCTTTGAATGCGGCCCAATAACTATTGAACTTGCCAATTTGCGATATTTTTCCGATGATATAACGAACAAAACCTAAACAATGAAGGTACAGTGATTATTCTCGAAAAATAGAGAAATATTCCTGAATTATATTCAAAAAACATAAAAGGTAAAAGGTAATTCGATTGGACATATCACTAAATCACTAGACTTTTGAGCCTAATCAAGCTTCGAACAAGAAGCTTGGACAAAAATTAGAGAAGATTAATGAATTTTTGTTGAATGATTTTTCAAGTTCTTCATCACATTGATTTATTCCTAGTAATTTTTTATCAGAATCTATATCATTTTGTTAAGAAAATAATGTTATTCAATATTATATATTATTTTTATCACATTTTCTTTAGTATTCTCTTTGAAAAACGTCAGGGGAAACTTATCATACATAGATCTATGGAGGGGGCCCCCGACTAGAATCTTGCGGGGGGGCCCCAAACTTTTGCGCTACGCCACTGCTTCTGGTGACCCCTCAGACGTCAAAGTGATGTCAAACATAAAAAGCTTCAAGCATAGCTTTCAAAAGCATGAATTAGTGGTGCCACTTAACTGGCACTAGTTTACTTTCTCACGGAAACAATGAAAATCAATTGACGCCTCGATTGGAGCCTTTGATCTATATGCCAATAAAGTAGGAAGTGGTTCTAATTTCTGTCCCGAGTTCTCGTATTGTTGGAGTTATTTCTGAGCATAGAGTGATTTCTGCGATTAATGGCGAAATTAAGTTTACTCAAACAAACATCAAATAGGTGGTCTTCAGATGACATCATCATCGAGTCTGGACATAGGAACAATATCAGCACCTCAGAGGTAAAGTGTGTTAAGTCACATTTTTTCAGACACGAATTATCTACAATAATGGTTCACATCAGTAAGTTCTAGCTAGTGGAACACATTTTTGACTCTCTGGGTATATCAAGTCATCAAATAATGACAGTAAACATTCTTTGAAACAATAATGGAACTGAAAAATCTCTGTTTTCTCTAATTTTGAAATTGTGACTTAACACACTTTACCTCTGGGGTGCTGAATATATTGGCCAACAATCTTATAAAGTTAGGATGAAGAAAATGGTAGAGTGTATACAGAAGTTTTGTTAGAAGTTATGAACTGTGAAAGATCTGGATGTGAATGTTGCCAAATCCAAAATAACTAGCATTAAATCTTTCACGAACTATACCTATGAGCCACCATTTTTGTTATTAAAAGCCACTCACGCCAGAAAACAATTCAGATATAAAAGTTTTCTTCCTCTTAGATGCATTCAATAGGCTAGGATAATGAATAATAAAAACGCTCATTTTCTTCTTGAAATTATAATGTTGAAAAAATTAAGAATACCGCTAGTTTTGAACATCATTTTGGATACATTTTCACCGATCATATCCTACTTTTGCAGGTGCGACTTCAAAAACAATCTCATCCAATACACACAAACATTTCCGGACAAACAGTTGAATGGTTGGTATGAAATTGATGGTAACTTCATGGGATCCAAATTATCGAACAAGGGATCGTGGAGTTTGGGACTGTACGACTTCGTCCAAACAACTACAATCACCAGGAAGCCCAACAAGGATCAAAAAGGCAAATATGATCCACATCCACCTTTGAAAGTGAATGTCAATATACAAAATTCGAAAAAGCTAGAACTCCATATTGGACATTTGGCAGGAGGAAGGAGGATAGTTGGTAGGTTGAAAAAATTGAACACATTACATACCACTATTGCGAATATTTAAAATTCACATTCAATGAAAGATGAATCAGGGTTATGAATGATTTTGTGCATGGTGCCCGATGGGGTATTCAGGTTTTTAAAGTTAAATAAAAAGAAACTCAACGTTCGAGACATTTTCAGCGAGGGCTATTATTATTATTATTATCGGAACAGGGGTTGTCGTGGCTTCATTCAACCGACCGGGAACTTCGACCGCAAGGATCTTTTGTTCTTTACCCAACTCGTTCATTTAAATCCCAAGGAGGCCGTCAATGGCATTGATGATTCCAACGACATCCTTAGGAGCTTTGGGTGTTAGCTCATGAGGATCCAGAACCGACTTCCCCATGTGAATGGTTCTTAGTTCCTCCAGCTCTGGACACTTGCATACCATGTGTTCAGCCGTTTCTTTTTCTGATCCACATAGCCTGCAGGTTTCATCTACTGATTTTCCCATGCGATACAAAAGATATTTGTATAGACAATTTCCCGTCAGCGGACCTACCATTACTCGAAGCTCAGCTCGTTGCAGCTTTATGAATTTCCCAGTGTAGATCGGCGAGAATTTCGCAAATCTCTTTGCTTGCGCAAGTCTAGGAGTATTTCTTCAGAGCGTTGTTTTGTTTGTCGCTTCCCATTGTTGGGCCGCTTTCTTGTATTGGTCTTTTCCCATCCCTCAGAAAGGTTCAGGTCCAACAGAGGCTTCAGCTTTGAAGCTTTCTCCGCGAGTTCATCGGCTATCTCATTTCCTTCAATACCACAATGTCCTGGTATCCATAGTAGAGTCACCTTATTGCCTCTTGGCCAGTTGTTTTATGGTATTACGGCATTCCCATGTCAGACGAGACTCCTGGCTGTATGATTCCAGTGATCTCAGAGTTGCCTGACTGTCCATCATACATATGCGCTCCTTTGAGATTTCTTTGAAGGCACCCTTGAGCGCAGGTATAGACAACTAGTGTCTCTACTTGTGAAACAGAAGGTTCACTTCCAAGAGGCTTGGATATCCTTAATTTAGGTCCACATACCCCAATACCTGTACCCCTTTCTGTTTTCGATCCACCAGTGTACCATATGGATGACTTTTTGTCTATACGATTTACGAAGTCCATTGCACTAAGACGGTCACCAATGACCGTTTCGAATGGCATGATTGGCATCACATATGATGATTTTGCCAAGAGGCTTGAGTCTAGTTGATTCAGTATCCTCATAAGTCCAACCCAGTTTTCCCTTGAGGGATGTTTTGATGGCTTCCAGCAGGCTACATTTCCTTACATACAGGTCTAGGGGAGGCAAATCAAGTATTACCTCGAGCGCTTCAACGAGGGCTACCTCTCATTTCATTTTTATGATTTTTTTGTGTTCTTTTAGATAATTCTTTCGTAACACTATAGTGGAAATATTGATTTGTGTTTACATTTCAAATTCGGAATTTGTTTCATATGATATATCAAAAGCTTATAAAATTATCGACAACAAAGACAACGAATATAACAATCGAAATAGTTAATTCTTATACCAATTGACAACCCCTTGTAGTACTGGCTGCATTCTAGAACAAAAGTTGATATTACTGGGCCAGCATAAACTTGACCTTTAGCCTTGATTTCCTCAAAAGCGGTAGCTACAAATTGCGACCGCAATAATGCGGCAAATGACGTCATAGAAAACTGTACCATGCATAACATCAGCACTGGTTTTTAAGGATGAGTTGATGGTCAGCACAACGCAAATGACGATATTTTGCAGGGGTGAAGTATTGTGATTTCTGATTTCGTTTGTTTTCATATTAGAAAACCGCTTTCGAGGACCAAGGCTTTAGAGAATCATACCTAGGTTTAATACGTTCGAATAATAAAATGGTTTGCCTTATAAGCTTTTTAGGTTGCCTATTCTTCTTCTGTATAATGAAATTATCATAGTATCATTTGATAATAAGTGGATTTGCTGCCCATTTTATTTCAATTTGAATTATTTCTGATAATTCCTCTTTTCCAATTTCTCTCTAGGAGAGGTATATCAAGTAGTTAGGAACTTTTACAGTAAATGTTGAACCTACCCATTATTTTAATGTCTAAAATATTCATTCCATAACTACCCATATATTGATTAATATTCGGAGATACTAACTGAACTCATTAAATATTTTCAGTGTCATAAAAATGATGAGAGATATTCGAAATGGGTTAAATTTTGATATGAAAAATAGTCTTCCTTGTCGAACGATTGAGAAACGCAAACCACGGTATTAATATGCAAGACTCATCCACCACGTGTTGCATACTCACTGTTAAGCTGGTTGCAGATAGTGTTAAAAGGCGCATCAATTCATTCTTTTTATCGAAATTCTCTGTCGTCCAAAATTGTCATAGAACTGCCAAAATCCAACATCAACGAGATAAGTTTTCGAATTCACACACTGGGAATAGTCACCAAGTCCCTTGATACCTAACGGATTCAAGTCTTATCAAACCAAAAATCACAAATGTTGTGCCATATATCAACCTTCAGAAAATCTCAGAATTTTAAAGCATTTATCAAATTTTCTGAACAAACAGTCATGCTTTGAAATTAAAAAAAAAATTTTGAAGGAAGCATAAGGAAATAATGAACGCATTACCGATGATCATCTGATTTATATTCAAGATCAAGCTTCCTAATTTATTCTCAAATTAATTCACAAGTTTCCGCAGAAGAATTGAAAAATTGATTTGAAAATCCTTTACATGGACATCTTGGAAGGGAGGTCGATTTTGAAAAAAAATTTTTCTCTATTTCAGTATCGTAATGAGTTAATTACAGTACTGAGAGTAGTGCTATAATGAAACTCATTACATCTTTGTTTTCAGTTATATTTTTCGTTTTGTGGTTGTCACGACTGACCTGAGATCCTCTCAATTTTCAAATCAAATCAATTCAAATTCCGTGATCTGTCAAGTTTCGTGAGTCACACCAACTGCCAAGATACAATACAAAAGTCACTTATCTAAATTTTTATTTAAATGTCGAGAGTATTTCACAATACTTGATTGAAATAGAGAAAATATCGTCTAATACTCGTTGCAGAAGGCAATTCCAAACTCATGCTCCTTCGTCGCTCGTTTTCGAGTTTCGCATTCGCATTCTGCAATTTGTTTTAGAATATACTAATATAAACTACCCCTCCTAATATTCATCGAGGAATCATATCCTGAGTCGTCCGCATTCATTTACCGACACCCTATATTATGAAATCCTCCGAGAAATACCTACTAATCAATTAGCCAGAATAAAATTAGCTCATTCACTCTGAATTATCAATGATATCTAAAAATCTAAACAAACGTAACAGCTGAGAAGATAATGTTATAACTCATTTGAGGTTACAACCGTATTCTCACCGTATACCTGAACAAGGATTATAATAACTACACATATAAATATACACATCAGTTCGAAAACATGAATGGACACGCATTATGTTTTGAACTGATACGGAAAATGATAAAATAGTTCTAATGATTGCACTTGCCTGAATAGTAATTAAAATCGTATTGATCCCATTCGAAGCAGTTGTTTGAGTATCGGTGAAAGATTTATCAAAAAAAGAAAAAATAAGTCAATCATTCTTCTGTCAAGTGAATGCAGATTATGAGTGTTTTGAAAGTTTTAAAGTACATTTTAATGACCAGAATTTATTACGAGCTAAATTATAAATAACGCATTCACAACTTGTTTTCATGTGAACACATTGTGTTTGATTTTTCTGGATATTTCGGGAACCACACATGTTCGAAGAAGTTCAGAGGCGGATTTAGGTGAATAAATTTGAGATAAGTTGATTATTGTTTCATTTAACTTCAGATAGTGATCCGACTATCAATACAACATTTTCCTTTCATATTTTTCTATGTTCCATGGTCGAGCCTTTTCACTGGATACGAAACATGGTTCATGATGTCTCATATCAATTAATTAACATTTTTTATCATTTCATGCCAGTAGGTACTTAAATTTTTCAGTAATGTTGAAAATAATCGTATGTCTTCAAAGTCCAAATAATGTGGATGGGAGACAGTAATTCTGGTCGATGAAATGAACTGTATTAATATCTTGACGCTTTTTTTTAATTTCGATTATTGAGTCAATAACTTTTATTCGAAATGTGAACTTTGGAAAGGGGTTAAGAATTATTTTGAACATATCTCTCATGGAAAAAAATCAATGAAAGTGTTCCGTTCATGAAAATTTCGAATACACCACTGCATATTCCGAAAATAATAATATTCGTCTAATTTTAGAAAACATGTTGGATTGGATCATCAACAGAGCTTGGCAACCAGGATTCGTTGTTTTAAGTCCACTAATCAATGATTTGGTCAGCACTGCATTCACAAAAATAATGAACGACAACTTCCAAAACTTCCCGTTCGACCAAATTTTCCCATATTGAGCACCTGGTCAGTTTGGGAGGATCAAATACAGTACAAGGACTTCAACAGTAAGATATGGGTGTGGATAGTTAATAGTTTCTTGGAAATGTTTGTTCCAAGTTTCTTTATTCATCTAATCCCAATGAATCGGGCATGAAGCAGTTGCATTTAAAATAACGAAAAGGATAATGTCAGAAATAAAAATAGAAGAGATGGATATATAACATGGAGAGTGGCACTATTATGAACTTGCATCGCTGTAGACAAATAAATAATAGGTACGGTGAAGTGAGAGATTTTCGCTGTCTTTTTGTACTATACCTATCTATGGAACTATTATTGTTCGCATTTTCATTTGTTTGTAAGTGTTTTCTATTCTTAACTCCTAGACATTGTTTCATTTACTTTTTACAGTAATTCTTACTTTTCTAGAATGGAAATTAATTCTTAGTTATTCCGAATTGTCAGAAAATTTCACAGTTGAATGAAAACATTTACAGAAACATACCCTTCACTATAAAATACGGCGTAAGTCGAAAACATTTTTTGTTAAAAATATTATGTGCATTGGTGTTTTATTGTTGAGTTCATTATATTAGGGATATATTATATTTCAATTTGTACATTTGTATATAATTTATTATTAATTTTTTTATTTTTCATTTAATTTATTCTCAATTTATTTCAAATGTGTTTTCGATTAATGAATAAACAAGTTGTCCTCAATAGGTATGACAAAAATTTTTCTTCAGTACTCGCCAGCACTTAGCTAGCATTAACTTTCTTCAAGCTCTAAATGAAAAAAGCTGTTTTTTCCGGGCTGCATATAAATTGGCCCCGAAATTTTAATTGTAATTTTTCGACTACCTTTCCATATTTTTTCAGCACTCGTAAGCACTCAAATAGCATCTACAATGAATAAAATTTTCTGTAAAAATGCCACAACTACCGGGCTTACATTATAGACCCTCTCGGAATGGTATTCGTATGCTACAATATTTTCCGAAAATTGTCTTTAGTCACTTGCAAGTCACTGGCATTACTGGCAACACAGAGTTTTTTGTTGTAAGCTTTTTCATCATATGCCGAATTGTTTCATGAACTCCTGCTTAAACTAGTGGAATATGACGTCGTACTCGGTATTAAGTATAGTACCATACGAGAGCAGAAAGTACCAATTGAATTGACGAACAATTAAAATGTGGTCTCATGAGCGTATTTGTACTTACCGAATCTAAAGAAGAATAAAACACATAAAATACAAGTACAAAATGAAAAAATGTAAAATATCGCAAATGTTCTTATGAAAATTCTAGCCAGGGCCGTCGCTAGGAGGTATGCAGGGTAGGCGGTGGCCTAGGGCGCCGAGATTTTAGGGGCGGCATTCCAAGCCAATTCAATAAAAATATCACATGTGTAAGAACTCAAAGTAATCCAATGAGAATGCAATTCAGTCCGCAACAACAGAAATATTTACAAATTTAACATCGAAAATAATCAGAGGTACCGCATAACGCAATACGTCTATAAAACATCCAAGTTTTTGCATAATTTCCCTTACTACTCGCCGCTGGTGGCCCTTTTTTATTGACGTTGTACCTAACTCAATCAAACTTGTCAAAATTCTCTTTGATGCCACCAAATGTTCCGTTTTAGGGACGGCTTTCTTCATAACTCAGGAATAATTTTTAATTTCAATCGGCCAATCATCATGTTAATATTTCACGAATTCAAAATATTGTAGAAAAAATCCATTTCATTTCACCATTTCGATAGTAGAATTCTAGGACTCGGGAAGTGGTTAATTTATTCCAAATAGCTAGATGAGGTTTTCTGTTTCTTTTATGAACTTTTCGAAAAACTAATTAATAAATCGATAGATAATTTCATTAGTAAAGGAACAACTGATTGGAAAATCCCTACAATAGCTGAAAGGTATTGGAAATGCGACTGGAAAGCGACAAAACTATCGACCAAGAAAACTTAAAAATTATCAAGGAACAGGAAGAATACTCTAGCGGAGTTTTGGAAAAAGAAGTATCCCTCGTGAGAACTCTTGGAGTACAAAATTTAGCTTTAAGGGAAACAAATGATATTGTGCTCACGGTGTTGAAAACCTGGACTATCGAATATGCAATTTTTGCATTCTTCAGAAGTACCTTTTGTACGGGCGGTAAAATGAGTCTCTTCCTAGGGCGGCAGTTTGGCTAGCGACGGTCCTGATTCTAGTCACTAATTTCTCAGGAGCCAATCAGTTGCCCTGAGTGAAAGATTCACACGACAGAGTTTCGTTAAATCAAAACGCCCAAAGAGGACCGGGAAGTTGTGAAAAAACCTTACAAATGTAACAAGTAACAAGTCTACAAGTCACAAGTGATCTGCCTGTAACTAGAAGTCTAACCTAATTTGCTTTCACAATGTGGAAATCAAATAATTTTCAGTTAAAAGTGTATAATATATTCTTACAATTGTAGGACCATACAAGTGTAACAAGTGTACAAGTTACAAGTGATCTGCCTGTAACATGGTCATTTTTGCCGTTTGAAATAAATACATCTGGTGATTGAGTTTGATAGAATAGCGCTTAGAAAATCACGAATCTCACGATTAGGCATCATAGGTGGTTAGCCCAAAATAACATGTGAACTGCTCTGAAAAGTAATTGTTATATAATTATATGCCGTCCGTAAAATTCCACAGAATCAAATTAACTGAGGGAAAAAACGGTAACTCTTCTGATAATTTTATTCCCGATTCATTGCATAATCGGCTGCTGAGAGAATAATTTTTCATTTTCATTATAAGAATTCGTAATTGTTGGATGGCCGCAGACCGGATGAACGTGGGCATATTTTTGGTCTGCTTGCTCTTCGACTCAATTTCAATTCAGCAGGGGGAAGTTCGTAACGGAAGTGGTTTTATGAATGAGCGCCGTTGCAGGGCCTACTTTTCAACCCACTGGTATTGTGTTTTCGGCAGAACGAGGTATATAGTTAACAAACTAGAAAATACTTAAAATTCCATGAAAAATTGGATAATCTGTATTTCACATAATATCCGACCTCTTTCACAGGATATTCACTGTTCATGAAAATGTAAAGGATAACACAGGATTCCAACCTGACAGAAAATTGAGAGGTAGTCCTGAACTTTTGCTTGTGTGCCTTGTAGCCATGGCCCTCAGATTGTTAGTGTTAAGCGATAACAAAGAAGACAAGTCCAATTAATATATGTACACGAATTAATGACAGTTCTCCTTTGTATTCTTAGGTAGCCGTTCTTCTGAAAGGCAATTGCTGATGTACCTAGTTAAAACACAAGTCATTTTCCGTTTTCTCAGGAAATAACATCAACTTTCAATCCTTGTAATTCATAATTATCTTAATTCAATGATATCCTTCGAGTTGATATATATAATCATTTTCGATTAACTATTTTATACAAACAATAACCCAGCAAATATATATATCCAATTAAAGGGTATCACCATGAATTATGAAATTTATTCATTTTATTAAATGAAATATTCTCGGAACTTGAAGAGAAGTTTTACCTACTCCAATGAAAACAACTCCTGCATCCTTTTTAGTATACGGTTTTTCTCTTCAAATATATTATTTATATACACACTATATGTTTAACTGTTGATTTAGGTTACACAATTCAGTGACATGTATCACATTAGCATTCCTATGTTCCAAGAAGAAATTAAAAATTCTGTTGTCTTTGTTCTTACATCTGGACAGTTTTGATTGAATAATCCTAGGGTGCAAGCCTTTATCAATATACAAATACAGATAAATGAATGAATGAGGTACGAGTCACTCGTTATTTAATTTCATGAGATCATTTTCTATCAAAATTTGAAACTTTTCTGAGGCATCATTATTTCTAACCAGTGGAATTCTCGAGATACCCATCTGATGGGAGAGTTTGAAAACTGTCTTTCAATAGTGAAGACGAATTTTCTTCAGTGTAAGATATACGCCCGTTCTGAAAGAAAGAGGATCAAATTCATTTTCGGATTAGATTCGAGCATCTGAAATAATCTGTGTGTGTTCTCAGTCGAAAGGCTTTCTGACCATGAAAAAAAATTATGGAAATAGGGAAAATGGATTGTCATCCCCGCTGTTTTGCCCAAATTTTCTGAGAATTCTGTGTCTGATTGCAATCGTCCTAATTATTCTGTTTGTTGCGTAGTCCACTTTTTGGTTCCTCTTTGTTTATCTAGCTAAAAAGCTGAAAATTGGAGGCCAATTTCAACATTTATGTGAATAAACTTTATTTAAGTTAGGCCTCTATTCACATGTTGATAACTCTCTATTAACCAAAAATCTGTTATAAGAGTCATGAACTCCTATATTAACCTTTATCCTCAGAAATATCGGACTTGAAGCTACCCCAGTGCTAAATAACTCCATTCGCACGAATCATAATATGCAAATGCCTTTCATTCAATTCCTTGAAATAATTTTGCGAAGCTACGAGATACGTTCTAACTGTCACGAACGCTTTTACGAATGAACAGTTCGTCGCAGGAAGTGAATAAAACCACCACACCTGGTTTGCAGTATGCAAATTTTTCAATAGGTCCGTCTGCATTCAATGAGAGCCATTTCTGATACCATTGTGGATCTTTTGCATTGAAGAAATTATTCTAAGCGCGTCCACATCCGAAACCATAATGTGGAGCTGTTGCGGAACCTTGATTCATAGCCGAACTGAATGTCTCAAAGCAATGACATATTTAAGTCGAGGTAGAAAATTTCAGCGAATGGTGATAAATGATTAAGTTGTTCATTATCATAAAATAAGAGCCAGGGGTTACCCGATTTACAATACATTGAAGACTCCAATTTTGGTAAATCCATCTCTCTGAAATTGGTAAGATGTATTCGAATAATAAAATTATAATGAAATTTACAAAGCAAGACAAATCTGGAGCTGCATGATACCCAGCTAGATAATACCATATGTATATTAAGTTAATATGTACAGGGTGAGCAAAATTGGTGATACTTGAACTACAACTTTTTAACCATGAGAGATAGGGGAAAATGAATGACACGTTACGGTGGTCTTTTTTAGAGAAACTGATTATGCCATCAACCGCATTCCTCTTCTTTTGTTTTTGAGTTATAAGCTAGCTAAAATTGAAATTTGGACGTTTTCAACTTTGGCCATTATCTCCGTTAATGTTTGTGCTAGGATGTTGAAATGAAAATATTATACAGTAGCGTACTTTGTTTTTTCCCAAGAGGTTTCCTTGCTGAGCTATAACAGAAAGTTTTGTTTTTTCTTATGGAAACAATAGTTCGAAATGGCTTAGAAAGAATCGCCATTTTCTTCCCGTTTCAGAAATATACCATACATCTACATCGCCTTCAGATTCATTCATGAATCATGAAAAATATAGTTTGTATGTGAAATTTGAATTATTGAGTATTCAGTGAGCTGAATTACAGAATAATATGTTTGTACTCATAGTGTCATTATTATTTTGCGACTGAATACTTGTTTCAATTCTCCGTGGTTTGATCTCTGTTCAGAACAACTGTCAATTCGAAGTCATTATTGCCGATGATTTAAAACATTTTCTCTTTTTCTGTATAGTAATGAGTTCATTAGAGTACTAAAAGTAGTGCTGTAATGAATTCATTACAGCATTGTTTTAAGTTATATTTTTTGTTTTTTGGTTGTCAGTACTGACCTTCGATCCTATCAATTTTCAAATCAAATCAATTCAAATTCCGTAATCTGTCAAATTTCGTAAGTCTCACCAACTGCCAAGATAAGATATAAAAGTCACTAATCTGAATTTTTATTCGAAAATAAAGAGTATTTCAGAAAACTTGACCGAAATAGAGAAAATATCATCTTAAACTCGTGGCAGAAAACAATTCCAACACTCATGCTTTCGAAAACTCGCTCCTTCGTCGCTCGTTTTCGCATTCGTGTTGGAATAGGAGCCATTCTGAAATTGTTTTAGATTATACTATAAACATATCACATTTCTCTTAGTTTTCGAACATTTCCATATTGTCGGCAATAATGACTTCGAGTTCTAATAATTGATGGTTTTTCTGAACAGAAATCAAACCACGGAGAATTGAATCAAGTATTCAAAAATAATAATTGTACCATGCGAAGAGACATATTATTCTGTGATTCAGCCTACATAATACTCAATAATTCAAATTTCCAATATAAACTATATATTTTTCATGATATCTGAATGAATCTACGATGTATGATGTATGATATATTTCTGAAACGGGAAAAAAAGGACGATTCTTTCTTAGTAATTTCAAACTATTGATTCCATAAGAAAAAACACAACTTTATGTTATAGCTCAACAAGAAAACCTCTTGGAAAAAACAAAGTACGCCACTGGATTGCTATGATACTATGAAAAAAGTGCCTGCATAATGTTTACTTTTCCACATCCTAGCACAAACAGAAACGAAGATAATGGCGAAAGTTGAAATCGCCCAAATTTCAATTTTGGCCTATAATTCGAAAGCCAAAGAAGATAGAGGGAATGCAGTTAATGGCATTATCAGTTTCACTAAACAGACCACCGTAACGTGTCATTCATTTTCCTCTCTCACGGTTAAAAAGTTGTAGTTCAGGTATCATCAATTTTGCCCACCCTTTACAAGGGATTTCTGAATAAAGGTACAAACGAAAGAAGGCGATAACTTGAATGATATCAAGAACAAACAATTCATGAACAAGGATTCTAAAACAATATTTTATCAGTGAACAAATTGTCTTTGGGGTTCCTAAGCCAATTCGCCTTAATTAAATAATAATGAGTCATTGAAAATGTGAAATGTATATATATAAAAGAAATGTTTGAACTCAAGAACTTTTCTGAATAAATTTTCTGACTATGATAAAAATTTTATACTTTCAGAAAATCTATGATAATAATTATAATGTTTATTCAGTAGGAATTTCAGAATACATGTAATCAAATCAACATTCTGAACGATCACCAAAAAAACTCTCAGAGGCAAAAACAGCTATGCCTGTTTGTGGAAAAATATCAAAATATTTATCCCCCAGCAAAAACAATACTCACATCCAATGGAATTACACATTTGCCATATAAAGCCAAGATTAAACTAGCAGTGTAATAAAATCACAATCAGTACAGAAGGTCCAAATCAGGATCAAAAAGTCTGAAAATTGGGATAGAAAGTCTGAATCTGGGTAAAAAAAGCTACAGCAGAGCCAAGCACAAACCCTGCATTGAGGTAAGTTCATTCAACAATTGCTCAAAAATTTCTGGTCCAATTTTTATCATCTATTTTTATTGCACTTCATGTATATTTTTTCAGGATTTTCAAGTTTTTTTATTTCTTCAGGTAGCAAGAATATATGCACTATGCATATATTCTTGGTGATTTGGATGGGATGAAAATATGTATGATCATGCAAAAAACCTTACTGTTGGGGGCATCAAATATATCGTTCATGAGGAAAAACGTGGAAAACATCGGCTGCGGCAGGAAGAATACTACAAAGGAGCTGCCAGGTCCTGACCACCACCATGTGCCTGAAAACCTGGAAAGAGTTCGAACGAAGCTGAATCCTTCTGATATCTGGGATGAGTGAATGTTACCTTGGAGAGAAGTGTGAAATCAATACGTCAATACAATATATAAACAAGCATCAAACGGAAAAGCATTAATGAAAGAAAATAGGCTATACATTCAAGATTTTTCATATATTTTTCTATAGTATACAGCTCAAGATTATTCACTGAATTTCTGAAGTGGCTTGACTCAAAATATTGAGTTTTTTCTCATTTTCAGGCAATCCATTGAATATTGGTATGGCTGCATAAGGTGGATATTTTTCAAACTATAGATCAAAATATCTATGTGGTCGTAGTTCCTTGATGACTACCGAGCTACAACGACTCGCTTCTCAAATTTGACACACTGTGAAGTTAACAGACACCGGAAAATGATTTATGTATGTTCCGGTCTTCTGAACAAGAACAGTCAAGAATACTCTTGAGAATTCCCATTAGCTTAGAAGTTAAAGACCTTGGAAGGTCGGTATCTGTGTTTCATTAAGATCACGTCTCCAAGCATAAAAAAATATAATTCTATTAAAAATATCGAATTCATTGATTTCCCCAAACGCAATAGCATCATCCAGTGAGTATTTCAGTCCCGAGAATAAATATCTTCAGAATATTCATGAGAGTTTTCCTAATTCTGTTAGGAAGAGTGAAGATATTTTCATTATTCATAGCATTAAAATGAAGCGATGAAAATATTCTGTTCCAATATCTGAAAGCGAATAATTGTTTCGAGTCAGCCGAGAGCTCCATAGTTTTATAAGGAACAAATCTCTATTTGTAATCTCTGACAGGAGTGCGCCTATAGACGAATCATTCATATTAAATAATACATATAGTCATATCCGTTTCCTTTTCTACTAACAACGTTTATGGTTCCTTATTAAATAAGCCGCCTATACTTAAATTGCCATCTATTCCTTTACGTGTGAATATTTCATTCGGATAGGAATTCATAATCGAGTATTATGACTTTGCTCATTAAAAGCACATAAGATAATATTTTAGTCACAGATATACCTATATATAAGTCTTGCAGGGATATTTATTCGTTTTATGAATATTTAAATCACTATGAGCACGAAAACAAGAAATGAAATTAAACTCAAAAGATCAATAGGTATACATCGCTGATCCAAATCCTAAGATAACTCATATCCAGGTATCAGTATCAGTAACAGGGCCGTTCCTAGGGTATCTGCCGCCCGCGTGAAGTTGAGATTTTGCCGCCTTTTTTAACTGTGCGAAGAGGTACCGCAATGGCTGCCGCCCCTTCTGATTTCCGCCCGCGTGCGGGGCACGCCCTGCACCCCCGGTACGAACGGCTCTGATCAGTAACAAGATATTTTTTCAAAATATTCATAGTCATGTCATATTTAGCTGCTACATGTCGAATGCCTCTGACCATTCTATAAAAACAAAAACAAAAATTTGTTTTTCGATTTATTCATTTTCTTAAAAGCACTTGGCTTCACAATCTCGAAAAGAATTGGTCGTTTGCATCACTCGCATTAACTAGCATGGGGGTCCTGATTTAGGGCCTCTGCTAAAATCTCATGGAGTGAAAGAGGTTCTATTGTGCATGTGATTGAACGCTACTAGATTTCGTCACTCGTAATATTTCAAGTCAAGTCCTCAACTATTTGCTTCAAATATAGAAGATTTATATAAAGATTTTGTCCCTGAGCGGTAAGTATGCGACACTGATGATGCCAAATAAGGCTGAAACCGGTATATCTCTCCTCTCAGTGACAAAATCTGATATCATTTCTCCAACCTCATGATAAAAGATCTGTGAGATTAGGTATTGATTGAAAATGACATTGGGTATTCATTTCGATGATAACTCTTTCGAACACATCTATGTTAATGTTTCGAAAATGTTTTTGGTATGGCCTCCTTGAAGGCAAAAATTTTTTTTTTTTCTTAAAAAGACCACTGAATTTGATTTTTTTTTGGATTTTCATGAATGCAATGGTTAAACTCATTGAATTCGAATTTCACTCTCTTGTACGTATTGTGAGGTGAAATTCAAATAAGAAGATATTGTCCATATGTTGTATTCAATATCTAATCTACATTGTCCTCAGAAAAATGGACACAATGAGTCTAACCTTCATCTGCTCATCAATGTCTAGGTATTCACTTTGTTTTCGTGACCTAGAATGTGCAAAAAGAAAATGTTGATATTAACCAAAAAAAAGTCTTTCGGAAATGGCGATTAAATTAAGAAAATGATAACAAACATCAGGCTAGCTAGAATGAGTGATATAGTGATAACAACCTATATTTCTCCCTACCATTAGTAGAATTGAAGCTAAATTGGAGGAAATGGGTTTTGTGAAGATTTACAATGGAATCTGACGAAATAGTTCAATTGTATAGGTATCTAGTACAGAATAATCGGGGTAAGGGGTACCTGAAAAAACTACTTTCCACAAATGAAATATTTCATTGTCATCATCTACAGTAGAATTGAATTCAAATTCTTTAGAACGAATTCAATTTGTATATATGCGCCTAATTTAGATTTCCTAGAAATGAAACAATCCCTTCATCTGATCTGAATAGGTAATTTCCCCAGATTAATGACTTGTTTGGATGATAAATTCACTTCTGAAGATTCTCGCAGAGTGAGTACGACTATTAAAAAAATTTAACTGCTTCATGTTGCCACACTCCAGCATTCTTTGGAGGGAATACACTGAAAATTGATACATTACATCGTCTTTACTTCAGTTCATTTCTCTTCTTTTCTCATATTTTTGCATGTTATCTTATGGAGACTAGAATGATCCAAAGAAATTTCTCATTCCTTAACTTGCTCAAATTCCATTAACTATGTAAAAAGTTTCAAAATGAACTGAACTCGAATATAACCTGAATCTCATTTGGTTCTTATCCAGAGTAGTAATATCCCAATACTGCTTTGAGAATAGATCCGAATGAATCAAATGTTCAAACATAAACATTCATGAATATAAACAACAGGATTTGACTTCATCTTAATGTTTCCTTTCAATATCGAATGATAAACCAATGATATTACTATAAGAAGTGAAGGTGATTTTCATTTACAAAAAGTTCATGTTACGAGAAATTATGTGATAAAAACCTATTCGAAACAGTTATGCAAACACTATTCTGAATGAATTAAAGCTGTAATTATGTTATATTGAGAATGCAAAAAAAAAAGAATCCAGTTTTTCGATATCATGAACTGATCGTTTAACGTAACACAAATGAACATATCCGTAGATATTATTTATAATGAATTTATCATTACCGGGTGTGTTTTGATTGAATATTTGGTTTCAGGTCCGATCATATGGAAATAATCTGATTCTATTCAGAAGGGACAAAAACTCAAACACAACTTTTTGATCCTTTTCGTTATTTAGGGGAAGTAATCATTTTTTTAGTGCTATTTCTTCTTCTCACTACCTTATCAGTAGGAACTAGGTATAGGGCAAAGTGAAATAATGCTTAAATTATTCGCTTTATGGAAGAATTCTGGAAGAAATAATCAAGGAATTATTCAATTTGACATAAATTTCAAATCTATTTATGTATTAGAACATCTTCAATTTTCAATCAGTTCTTTTTTCAGTTCTTCACCCTACGTGAGGGTATGGTGACATCTTTCAATCAGTTAGATATTTCACGTCCTTGTGAAATATGTGCAGAGTAGGAAAAATTGGTGACTCCTGAACTACAGTTTTTTCACCATGAGACATAGAGGAAAATGAATGGCACATTCTATATCTATTTTTTCAAAAAACTCACAATGTTTTCGAGAATAGGTTAAAATTGAAATTTGGAAGATTTCATCATTATTCATTACATATTTCCGGTTTTGTTTATGCTACAATGTTGAAATATGAACACTTTTTAATAGCAATTGAACTTCAAGTTGGGTTATTTCTTGTAGAAACAATAGTTGATTATGACTTGAGAATCGTATTTTCTTCTCCTTTAAAAATATTTAGCACATTATACAGGATATATACTCTGAAGTGAAAAAATGATGATTTTTTTAAGTCATAATCAACTATTGTTTCCATAAGAAAAAACAAAACTTCATGTTAGGGCTCAGCAAAGAAACCGCTTAGAAAAAATCAGAGTAAGCCACTGAATTGCTATGAAATGAATTCTGTTTTATGTTTTCCTTTCAAAATTGTAGTATAAACAGAAACGGAGATTATGAACAAGGTTGAAATAACCCAAATTTCTTCGAAAACCAAGGAAGGTATTAGAACACAGTTGATGTCATCGTGAATTTCTTTTCTTGAAAAGAGATATAAAGTGTACCATACATTTGCCCCTTTTTCTTATGGTTAAACAGTTGTAGTTCGAGGATCACTTTTTCTAACCTTGCCGACGTTTCGTGAATAAATTTTTACTTCACCAGCGCCAGGGCAGTGTTTTATTTGGTTGGGAGTTGAATGTTTCATGGAAATCTTGGATATATTCATGAAACACGTTCTGAAACATAGAGTTGCAGAACTGATACATAAGTTATGAGGAATGTTCACATTTTTCAATTTCTACATATTCCTATTCTCCGTAGAAAATGAAAATATTGTGTCCAAAAATTATTTGAATACTTCAAATAGCGCCCGAGATATCGAGTTATAAACATGAGTTCGATGGATCCGTGTGACGTCACTTTACATCCAACGACTTGCGAGGTTCAGTACGTAGCCGGGTCCAATATAAGGGCCTTTCGTCTCACGGGGTGCGATTTGCGAATGTAGTATGACGTCACATCGCCGCGAGGAATTGAATATTCACGGGGTTGTAAAATCCGAACTACTAGGTCTTTTCGACTAAACCAAAAACTAGTGATTTCATATACATATAGGTTATACTGTGACGAAGTTTCGATCGATTTTGCATACCTGTGAACATTCCTCATTTAAAGCAATATGTGAAAGAATTTAATATATATTTTTCAACCCTTGATTACCAAGTGTTCTGAAATTATTTTTCTGAGGAATATAAAAAAATTCGATTTTGGGAAAAAAAAATTTCGAAACCGTAAATACTTTTATGGGAATAAGGGTCAATTCACATCTGACAGTGCCGTCGGCTGCCGTCCCAGACAGAGCTGTACTGAAAAAAATTTGAAAGATGGTTCTCCATATAAACACCTCAAAAAGGAATAAAAATTGTCACACGTCAAAACGCGGGCTGCACCGTCGAAGAGATGATAACGAAAAAAAAACTATTAAGTACCCATACAAATTGATATCGAGGAATCATGTATTGCAGACCCTCGCATATACTTACTGACACTCCATTCAATAAGGATTACTTTTCGGGGAGGGGCTCCATCAACATGCAACTTTGACGTATGATGATCTTGAATCGAAGGTCTCAATTTTTGTTTTAATAAAATGAATCTCAGGGGGACCATGGGGCACTGTCATTCACCCTGTATATAAGGACGATTGTGAGAGTCAGTATATTAGTATTGAATAAAGTGCAGGGCTTTTGTTTTGAAATAGGGGTTGTCGGTATAGTTGGAATTACTCTCTCGAAATTCTTAAACAATTCACATATTGGAATGTGGATTCACCAGAAAGCTCTATAAGCTAAAACGTTTTCTATTAAGACTAAGAAACAATAATTATGTTGGTTGAGGTCAAGACGTTTCCATCCTAATATTGATATGATATTATGTGATTTCGGTTTTTCAGAAGCCATGTTTTATTGAGTATTTTACTCACATTCAAACCCTAGCTGTAAAAATTTTGTAGACCATTTGAGTCCAATTTCTTCGCACTCATAGTGAGCTGACCCCATATTCGTTTCGAGATAATCTCTCTCATTCTGATCTCGATGCACTAAACGGAAGAAGTTTAGAATTATCTTCTGTCAATATTTATCGAACAGGCACAACTGAATCGTTCATGTGGAATATGTTTTCGAAATTATTTCATGTTTATATAATTGAGATGTACGGGTTCTCAGGGTCAATATATAAATGACGAGTAATAAATCCGAGATATAAAAACAGTCGGTCTTTTATCAGAAGGCTCTTGGATTATGAGTACCTATCCAGTTTCTCCTTCTGGGAATTTGAAATTGATTTCTTCTAGAAAGTCGCTTTGCGTGAAAACTGCATCCATATTGTATCTCAGTAAGGATAAGGGATAATAGCTCACCATTAGAAATCTTGTGCTATGAATTTTGTGATATATGATGAGAAACTGATGTAAGATTTAGGTAGGTAACTACTGGTGTATTTATAAAGTTTTTGATAATAACCAATCATTTTCTTCAAAGAATTGATTGGATTGAAATAACTATTGCGGCTTTGAGTATCATAAAAATATTCGCCATTTTCATTTGGAATAATCATTCACGAATATACGAACGAATCCGCTTTATAGGGTGTTTCGATGGAAAGGGAATTTATTGGTTTTTACTGTCTGCGTCACCGAGATACAAGATGTTCTTTTTGAGTTCATATCAAACGGACCAGCCGATGTATATTTTCTTCAATTTGGCACAAGTGTTTCTTATTCGAAGCTCAAATAACTCATTCGATGGCCACAAGTAAAATCCAGGTCTGGTTCAATAAATATGAGGAAACATTCGTATCCTTGAAACAGCACCCTATTTTATCAATAATTGAATGGACCACAAAAAAACTAAACTGAAATGCGTGCTTTGAGTTTTCGCGAATACAGTTTTACTGCTCAAAGTTCTGAAGTAAAAGTGAAATTTTTTAAATTTGGATTAGATATCAAGGTTACAGTCCACTGTGATCTCTCTCTCTCTCTCTATTGTACGTCCTACCAAAGCTGAACTCATCACCACTGGTAACCATAACTTTGACGGAAGACCATTATTATTTAGATTAATTGAACTCATATTCCACTTTTGGCAGAGATAGTACCAGTTTCACCCCACCATGAACATGTAAATACTGCTGGCTTATAGTTAGAGTCTTTTGAAGCGACAATTCTGGTAATTTATTGATGGGTCGAGTATGCTCTCCATAACTGGCCCTTCAAGGTTTCCTGATTTTAATCCAGCAGATTATATATGTCTGAGGTTAGCTGAGGTCTATATATTCCTCTGAGATTATTAATCGGAATCAGCTTATTACAAAAAAATACAAGAAGCCAGAAGTTTAAGAACAATTCTAATTTAATGAATTGCATCAGGCTTTTGCAGCCATCGTTCAAAGGTACTTGTGTCTGAGTGTCTGGCCTCTTCAGGAGTTTAACTTTCAGGAGATGGGAATTTCACTATTGAGATGAAAATTCATACAGTGAAACCGAAAAGTTTCAGTTTAGTTTTTCATTCTCTTCTCAAATAGATTTCGGTAAAGGGGGTTGTTTCAAGGATTCAAAACGTTGCATAGTTTTGTTTCAACCAGGATCTGGATTTTTCTTGTGGTTATTGAATGATTCATTTGAACTTTGAACTAGAAACACGTGTGCCAAATTTGAGTAGAATATAACGGGTAATTTGTTTGATATGACCTCAGCAAGAAAGGAGCAAAATTCAAAAAAATTCCTAGTAAGAATTAATAAATATTACTAGTAAATATATCCATAACCTGCTTGGTACCTTTTATACGCCCGTATTTCCGCTTCCCAGTGAAACACACTTCGTGTTTTCACCTCAGTTCATAATTCACACCCACATCGAAATATAAAACATGATCGATATGAAAGTATTAATAATTGAATTAATTTGTGGAGTTTTTAGGTTAATTTCATTTCCTCAGAAACACAATATACCTACATATTAAGGATTTTTATTAGAATGCTAAAAACTCCTCACAAAATATATTCTCATCATTCAATTATGACAAAGCTACAATTTTTTAATTCCCTCTTATTATAGTTCATTAAAGGCCAGCGAAGAGAAATTCGAAAATAACATAAATGAATACATAATAGAATATTGAATTCACATCATTTCATTTCTCGAATAATTATTATGCAATACAAGTTCACCGTTTTCGATGCGCTGAAATAAATACGTTATAAGTTGTAACTATATTTTTTCATAGAAGTGTACTTTCAAACCCATATGATAGATTTTATAAGAAATTCAACCCTATTTTATTTCAGTCACGCGAGTTAATGGATTCTGAATGATGAATGCTGTAGTACAAATACTCCGACAAATATTTTCGTGTATAAAGCACACTATTCATTATCGTTGGGAAATAGAGCGGAATGAACGAAACGGAAATAAGTTGATACTGCAGGAGATAACTTGAATAAATAGGAATTAACGGTGTTGAACACCCTTTCCTTAGAGGATCCTTTCTGTGGCCATTTTCTACGACTCATACGTGAATGATCGAAAGCAAAAAAAAATTTAATCTTAGAAAATTGTTTTTGTTACATCTCGTTCTGGACCTGAAATATCATGTGTCGAGTAAACATTTCTTAATGTAGGCCCAGCAAATTGTATTAATTCAATGGTTTGTCTTCAATTTCCCATATTAAATTAAGACGATTCTAACTCATAATTACTCTATTACGTATGTGATGTGGAGATGCTTTGCCGCGCATTTTACCAGAACTAGGAAGTTTTAAACTATTAAATATAATATAACCAATTGGAACTGAAGGTCATAATTTCATTTGTTAAACACTCGGTCTTTCCGAAGTGAAACATGCTTTCGACAATATTTTGTAATCGATAAAGCTCTCGAAATTTCAATTTCATGTATGCATGAGGTTAACGAAGTATCCCATTCTCAGCACTTATGCAGAGGCAGAGTATCTTCTTCATTCTATTTTTTTTCTGACGAATTCTATACAGATGTAGTCTGTCTTGGAAAAATAAATAGATATTATATTGAGAAGCGGTTTTCATGACAGTGACTTCTTTTTTGTTTTCTCAACATGGCACCAATGGAATTTTTATAGGCTTTCGGTTTCTAAGGTGCAAGACCTTCTTGAAGTCCTCTCATTTACGGAACCGCTCATTTGATAACTTATCAAAAATTCTAATACTGATTTCCAAATGAATTTTTTGAGTAAAATCGTCATTTCGAAAAATCATCGTCCTCTGAATGTTTTTTGAGACTCTCTGCATATTTTATTATATGTTTCTCGTGTAGGATTCCGAAAATGTATTCAACTCAATTAATTTCATTGAAATAGGAAGTTGAAGTGTGAAACTCAAGGCCCCTATCAATATCGATAGTTGTTGTCATATTTTTGTTTCAGAGCATTTATTGAGGTATTAGTATAATAACAAGTCACAAGATATCTCATTTCAAAACATGAATTAACGTCTGTTGTTTTTCTTTTTTTTTCCCTATTTATTAAGTTTGAGAATCTTGATAAAATAGTATTTGTGAATCAAACTACACATTTTGGAATTTTATCACC